>CAKNWW010321814.1:0-11903 GCA_932074435.1 Andricus kollari | reverse complement strand
GAGACATAAGAAGCCATAGAAACACAAGAGCTTGCATAAAAAAATGCATGGACGTGAAGGAAGCTAAAGAGGTGTGTCAGGACAGAAAAGTGTGGCGGCAAATAGTTTATAAAAAGAGTGTCAGTGGAGTGAATGACGCCTGAAACAAAATACCACGGATACTAATGGGCCCAAGTGGGGAGCTTCACATGATGACTTTGTGAGGCTTTTTACGTGGGGTTATCGCTAGAGAGATCGATCAGCAACCTGGGTCGTAGCAGTGTTGGGGAACGAACGAAAAAGCCGAAATGACTTGATGGTATAATAATAACAAAAATGTTTAATACATTGTTTCAATCATCGGATAATAATTTTAGCATAGTATTTTGCTCTTAAGATTGACAAGTTACCGCATTAATTACACAATAAAATATATTTTAAACATTTATTTTAGATAAAATTGTTTGAACTGAAAAAATTCAAACAAATGGCGCATTATTCTTCAAGTGTACCCACTGAAAAAAACCAAAGTTGTCCGATTTATGTCAAACTTGGGGAAAGTGTTGTGCTATAGGGTAGTAGTTTATGGGGAAAAATTTTGTCATTTGTGTAAATACTTACCAAGGTGGAGGGGGTGAAATTTTTGGGATTATGGTGGTTATCGACTATTTTGGTGACTTTTACCTCTTGTGATGGTGGTAAAAAATGTTTTGTTCATTGTAGTTTCAATAGGATTTTCACGTCCTTTGCATTGACCATAAGCATTACAAAAATATATTAGACCTTCAAAAATGACACTCTAAAAACAAATTTGACTTTTTTGGAAAAAGGCATATTTCTTCTTCATATTTTCACCTCAAAAAAGTTCATGTTTTTCCCTGCAATATTTTTGAGATTAAAAAGTGGGATTTTCATTTTTTTAATGAAAATCAGTGATGAGTATTTTTTGAGAATAAACTTGTTGTTTTGACGATCTGTAACTATTATAATAGCGATTAAAAAAAATTTTCCAGTATAGTTTAGGAAGGGTTTTCACGCCCTTTCCATTGATAATAAGAATATTTAGTTAGATGACCTTCAAAAATGAAGGTCAAATATAAATTAGGCTGTTTTCAGGCAAGGACACTTTTTTTATTTTTTTTTCTTGTGCTATAAAGAAAGCTTCGATTTTTTCCTTTAAGTAATTAGATATTAAAAAGTACCTTTTTATTTTTTATTGAAGAAAATACCCTCACAGCATGACATGTCGGCGGGATATCCCACTTATTTCCCAGGATATCCTGGGCATATCCCAGGAGATCCTAAGGACATTGAGAATAATATCGTACAGGTCGGAAATCTCGATATCCGTGGAATGTCCCAAGGATATCTCAGAATATCCTGAGGATATCCCATTATTGTTCCAATTTTATATGCCAAAGATGTCCCCATGATATCCCAATTGTATAATTTAGTATATTCCTGGAAGTTCAGATATATCTACTGCCAATTATATGTATATTCAATCGTATCAATAAAATAACAAATCATTTAAAAATATTAGGTATTTTCCGGAGATTTTGTACAAAGTACAACATTATAAGGCATAATAATAGTAGAGTCCCCTCTAAAGTCACTTCCAGGTAAATTCCATCATGGCTGTCAGTGTGCGAAGACTGTCGCCTAATAATAAGTGAGGCTTTAACAAAATTCAACAATTTCTCGAATATTCGTGCCGGATTATAATCTATTATCATTTATATTATGTAAACTAATGCGGTACATATTAATTTGATTGTTTTTTTTTATCACCAAAACTGATTTTGCCGTTATACTGATAGTGAAAAGTGCGATCTCTAAACTGCGCAATTTAGAGGTTACAGACACAATAACTAAAATGTTCAGAATATGGCTTGTTTTTTAATGTAAATAGGCTCTTATTGGTTATAAAAATAATTCACGGTAATAATTTTCTTATAATTATACAGAGATAGAATTTGAAAGAAGCGAATATTCGAGATTTGTATGAAGCGGTTTTTTATCAAAAGGCTGTTTGTGAATCTTTATGTATTCAGGCACTCTACATTGCATGCACATGAAGCAGGTGTAATGTGGCCGCTTCCAGCCCAGTGACGTTCGCACATGCGCACTCGGCCGCCGGGTCAACATGAAACTTTACGCCCGCTACATGGAACATTACGCCCGCTACATAAAATTTACGCCCGCTACACATACACTGCACCCCGCAAGTTGGAATATGGAGGAATTGATCTTTATCTTTGAAAAAATTGTATAGCTAGATCCGACAGTCTCCCTTCTGCAAAGTACGCTATTTCTTCCTTTCACCTATAATCTAAAATTGTCAAGTACACCAAACATCCTCTGTCTGCTTCACATGCTTGTTTTCAAGGAGGGGGACAAAAAGTATGGTGTGTATGAAGGGCATAAAGCTATTTTGCCTTATTTACGCTCTCGATACACAATATACTATTTAATTTTATTTCTCAAGATTCTTAAAGCAAAAAATCCAAGCTTTCTTCCTAGACCAAAAGAAATTTAAAAAAGCGTCCTTCTATGAAGAAAGTCCATTTTATACTTGACCTTCATTATTGAAGGACAATTTTGTTTGTTTGTTGAAAAAATGTTCTTGAACAGTAAAAGGGGGATATATACTTGACAACATTTATACGAACTGTCTATACTTACGGAATTTTATGTAAGAATAACGCCTTTTCCAGTTTTCTTTTGAAATAAAAAAATGAAAAAAGTTCCTCTTTCCATTAAAGTCAAATTAGTTTTTGACTTTCATTTTTGAAGGTCAGATATTTATTTTTTCAGAAAATGCTTATAATTAATAGAAATCGCATCACACTGTTAAAAATAATATTAAATTTAATATACCCATGTGTATTAAAATTAATATATCAAGCATATATAATCGTCATTAAGAGCGTGTATATTAAATTTCATATATATTCATGTTAATCACTAACAAGAAAAGTCAGATAATTCTACTTTACACAAATTCAAAATAAGTTTAGCAGTCATTTTCTATCCTAAATAATAAAACACGATACCATCTTCCTATTAACCAAAAAAATAATTGGATTTCAAGTCGAGAAGTTCAATTAAGCAAGTAAATAACAGAGCTAACCTACCATCAACTGTATTCGCATTAAATTTTTACCATTTAGAGCGAATTTAGGGAAAAGTACCACCCGTACATTGTGTTTTTATTATAAATAAGAATTCAGTCGACGAACTCTAGATTATTAACTTAACTGCCAATAGTTGACAAGATTTGAAGAAATAAAAGCACTTTGAGTTTTCACGCAAACTGATATAACGACCTGTATATTAAATCTAATACACATGTATATTAAATTCACTACACCAATGTATGTTACAATTCAGTAGCGGTAGTGCATATTTGCTTAACACACATGTAGGGGAGACCTCCCTACAGTGGATAGCTTCCTACAGTGGACATTTGTAAATAAAAACGAAATGCCTTGAGTAAACCTAATTTGCACATTTTGTATTATTTAGGTTTATAAAAATGCATCATAAGACGAAATTTCATGTTAAACTTAATTATAATAAAAGAAAGAAGTCTAAAAAACTATTTTTGACATGATCAAAAAAGTTTGGCCTCAACTTTAGTAATTTTTTCCAAGTAAATAAAATTTTTTAGAGTGATTTTGTTTAATAATATATGTTCCTTGGTCATTAAACTATAATATTTTTGACCCTAGAATCTTACGTTCTATGTAAGAAAATTATTATGAATACCTTCCTTGAGGCTCTATTTTCCTACTATGGATACCAGCGTCATCCCTGCAGTGGATTTTCAGTGAAAAGTTTTAGATAATTTGCACTCATCTGTTGGTACTAAAATAGCAGAAAACAGAATCAGCTGATACTTTGAACATAGGTATAGTAGATATCTAGCTGCAGCGTAATGTAATTGAATGTTTATGACAAATATAATATAATATATTTAATAGTGCAATGATCTCTGAATGGTAGGTGCTCGAAATTATTATTATTTCAATTATATATTATTGAATAACATATGTAGGTTATGTACAGTAGTATATAGTGTGCAACAGCGCGTAGTGTTAAAACTTTTAACAGAACGTTTTTTTACATCCCATCTTAATTTTTTCTCAAAATTTTAAGATCGACACATTTCAATTGTCTCTACAATTATCAGTAAATATCAAGCATTATAAACTCTTCTTCTTTAATTATTTTATCACTCAACTTGAACAGCTTTTAAAATGAGTAATTTTACATTTCCCGCAAGTAGATATAACCTCGCCATGCACAATTTCTATATAGGTATTTTCTAGGTACTTTTGACACGGCAAGATTGGTGACAATCCTAACCTCACCTGACCTGTCCACTGAAAGACGTGTTGTGAAATATGAGCGAAATAAATGACATTATTTTTTTTTCTAATTTTATCCGAAATCAAAATTATATCACTTTTCTCTTTGGTCTGATAGTAGCGTCGGTATGAACTATAATTTAGGGGTACGAATAAAAACATCTTTCTATTCTGATTCGCGGTGTAGAATCGAATGTCCAATGTTGGGCGAACCTGCCAACAGTGCACAAAATTTTACCACCTCAAAATAATATCAGTAGCTTTTTATTGGCCAACGAATTGAATTTTAAGGATATCTCATCACATATGGGTGAATATATCCGCCACATTTGTGCCATAAGAGCTCTTTAATATATATCCTACTTTGTGTTTACTGAAATCTATCAATTTTCGCTATCCACTGTAGGGAGGTCTCCCCTATATTAAATCTCATACAGATTTTTAACAGTGCATATTAACAAATGCAAGTTATTTAAGCAATTTTAACTTAGTTAAAAATGCTTTATGGCTCCATAAGGGGGATGGAGGCGTCAAAATTCGAAGTATTTTAGCCGAAATTCTTCCTTGGAAATACTACAACAAATTCTGATAATCCATTTTGGACCATGCTTGTCTTTAAACTCTTCTATAACAATTAAAGTCACTAAATGATAATTTGATTAACAGTGGAGCACATCTCTCAGTATTTGTCCTTCCTTAATATTGTTGATAAACATATACCGTACCTGAAGTTCCACCTAACATAAACTGCATATCAAGTTTGTACAATTTATGAATCATTCAGAAGATGCTTAACTGAAACGTTGATCCAAAGTTATATGAACATAACAGCGTTTCAGTGCAAATGTTACTACCCGTCAAGAATTTCTCGTTGATCAGTTTCCATCACTGCCATAAAAGTTGGTACTAATGTTCCCCTAACCGGATATTTATATCAGTCGTTACACATCGACATGTCTCGTATCCAATTTCACTTGCTATCCTTTCGTAATGTCTCTTCCTCTGCCTTTGCTTTATAGTCTTATACCTTTTCAGAGCGCGAAGAAAAGAACGATCAGAGAAGATTTAAGAAAGAAGGAGAATCAAGAAAAAGCCAGAGGAGATTCAAGTTCTGGGAAAGTGGATTCTGCCCTGGGGTACGAAAAAGTAACGGAACCCGCAAAAAGCGACAGATTTACGATCCGCTACCGAATCCATCGCCAATCAGGACCCACGAAACTGCAGAATGATCTTCCACGTTTTCTGGAACCTCGAGATCTAAATGCAGAAGGTAAGGAAGTAAAGGAGAGGGTGAATAATGACAATTGTGATCACATAGTTTCAGGTGATCCTGAATAGTCTTCATTCCAGTATCTTCTCATCAGTTTTCTTCTTTTTTCCTTCTCATTTTATTCCCTGCAATTTATTTTTTGTTTTTTGCCTTTTTCTAAACTCCTGGTGCCCCACGCCAATAGGGCTAAAAACCGGAGTTTACAAGGTTCATCTAAAAATTCATGCGAGTCTAAAATTTGGCAAAAATATTCTTCGTTGCTTGAGGAAGGTTTACCTCTAAAGAATTTTATATTTTCCCTTTAGTTTTTCGGCAGCAAGTATCCATCTATGATAAGAACAGTTTGAAGGTTGTCTACACGTACATATACTCCGGCATGTAAGACATCTTTCGCTGGAATTATTATCAATGTTTATTATTATCTTAGACAATTATTTAAAAAACTGAAGCTAAGTTTAAAACAATATTTTATGACAGTGATTTTTCAATCCATATTTCACTCTCCATTATTAAGAATCTGAACTTATCTGCGCACCTTATTTACCCTCTGCATGTCATCGTTGTTCTAGGTGATCGGTGTCTTATTTCCCGGCTGTACAGTCACTGTCACTAATTGTCACATAAACTATAATTTCCTTAATAATATGATTCCGTGAATCTTTAAAGGTTTCAGTGCATCATAATAATTATTTCTTAATTTAATATCATAAGAAAAGCAACTTTCCCCATTATTTATAACGATATTTGACTTTTATGCCTGTTCTTTAATATAAAAGATATACGACTGTCATGAATGTACTCAAGTGTTGTCGAGTCTTCTGCTCCGATCGTCTATCAAAATTTAAATAAAAACAGCCAATTAAGAGTCAGAACTCCTTTTCGTGGTCGCGTTTGGCCATTTAAATTGCCCGTGTTAATTTTAAATTCTAGTAAAGTACTGCATTTCTTTATAAAATTAGTAGGGAACAAGCGATAATTTCGAAAAAAATATCATCATTTCCTTAAATTCCAGCCGAAATTCTGCTTTTTTCGGGAAAGAGTTTTAATTAACATTGTTTCTTAATTCTTTTTTCATAAATAGGTATATTGCATCGAATTTGCCCAATAACTGTCGTAAAACTTTTTAAATATGTATTAAATTAAGCGGAATATGGAAAACCAGATTCAAACGTTTTCGTCGATTTTCTTCATTCGCCGATTTGGTAGTTCCTACCCTTTTCCTGAGAGCGGCAATCTGCTCTTTCCTCTCTATAGCCGCTTAACCAAACAATGGGTGAAAGTGAATATTTTGGGTCGCAATACGATTTGGCCTACAAAAATTACCCGATTAATTTTTTTTTGTTTAAAGTTAATAAAATTTGAAAGATAATTTCCGAGACCGATTTTGGTAAAAGGTCCTTATGTTGCTATAAATAAACAAATGCATATCAGAAATACCATTTTTTCAATTCGGCATTCTCGGTTCTTTTCAATAGTGCGATATTTTATTTGCATTACCTGAATATGATGGAACGACATTTACTGAAGGTAATTCGATATTAAACATTCAACAAACACTTTTTTCATAAACAAATTATTTCTAAAAAGTTGATTTTTTTATCATTTTAATTTTTTTCAGGTTATTCTTCCTTATTTTATGAGTAAATTGTTTCATAATATCATCCTGATTGAAAAAATAGGTATTGTAATAATTATTACTAATAATATGGACAAATTTTATTAACAAGTGCAGAATTTGGGAATTTTTTGACAAAAAAGTTAGTTTTATTTCTTAATGTAGTACTTCTGCTTGGCTGATACAAGCCAGTTGGAATTATTATTATGCCATTAAGCCGTTTCCCTTTCGGGGTAGGCGTGAATTGCTCAGTTGGAAAGTAGTAGTGTGTGGATGGGTATATAGGCATAGGGTAGATAGGTATATAGGTGTAATGTATAGATATTTTAGATTGATCTAGAATTCTTGTGTTATTTATTTACATAACACGTTCATTCCGCAACACTGCTCCAACCCAGGCTGCTGATCGATCTCTCTAGCGATCACCCCACGTGGAGAGCCTCACAAAATTGTTATGTGTGGATCACCACTGGGGCCCATTAGTATCCAAGGTCTTTGTTTCAGGCGTCATTCACTGTGCGCACATTCTTTTTATAAACTATTTGTCGCCAAACTTTTCTGTCCTGGCATACGACTCTAGCTTCCTTCACGTCCATGCATTTTTTCATGCAAGCTCTCGTGCTTCTATGGTTTCTTATGTCTCTTCGGATTAATGTCTCATTCACAGATTCTAACCATTCTTTCGGTGTTCTACCTCTGGGCATTCTGCCATTTACTTTGCTTTCATACACCTGTTTGGTCAGTCGTTCATTTTTCATTCATTCCAGATGTCCGAACCACCTTAACTGATTTCTTTCCCATATATCAACTAGTATCTTCCCTGTACCACATTCTTTAAGGATTATCTCGTTTCGGACTTTTTCCATCAGTGTTTTCCCGCATATGGCGCGCAGAGATTTTATGCCAATCGCGTTAATTTTACTTTCGTCCTTTTCTTGACATGTCCATGCCTCGCTACCGTATAGCAATAACCTTTATAATGGTTATAAACATATTTGATAAAAAATGAAAAAGTGGAACATTTTGTAGCCTAAACAAATATTTCTTAAGGCGGTTTGCATGCAATTTCTACAGAATATATGTGGTAAAACGCTAATAAAAAAGCCAGTAATGAGATAATTCTCAAAGAATGTGGTGTAGAGGAAACGCTGTTTTACAAGACTGAACACAAGAGCTTGCATGCAATGATGTATTGATGTAGAGGAAGCAAAAGTTGCATGTCAGAATAGGAATGTGTGAAGAGAAACGGTTATGAACGCGGTGACGAAGAGTCTCAGGGGAACGATAGACGCCTGAAACGAATGATCTTGGATACTAATGGGCCCTCGTGGAGAGCTTTACTTAGTGGGTGTGATTCGAGTAAAGAGTGTGGACCTTTAATATGGTATTATCAGTAAGTTTGCGTATTTTTGTGTGAACTATGACGTATTTTGATTAACTTTGTGAAGCTCTTCGCCTGGAATGATTGCTAGAGAGATTAATCACCGAACTATATCGGAGCGATGTTGACGAACAAACGAGCTGTTTTAATGAGCAATACGGGAATTATATATTGATCTAAAATTTATCGCTTCTCCTACATATCCCTTACTCAATTTTACCATATAAATTCATTGATTCCCGGTAGTATAATGATCCTAGAACTGGACGAGTTACGCTCACCCTCAAAGGGACATGGCTTAATGGTATATTATAATAATAATATTAAAAATAATTCGTCCCATCAAACCGAAAAATCGCACGCGGGCGTAGCGCGCGATTGATGATGCTAGTGAAGTAATAACTTTAAAACTTGGATAATGTATATTATCCTTGGATCCAATCACTTTAAATTCTAGTAAATGTGATTTACCTATAACTATTTTTACAAACTTATTATAGTTTTGCTATTGTACCTTGAAAATCATAGATCATGCAAAGTCAACAATTTTGGATACATTTTCTACAGTTTTTAAAAATATAGCCTTGAATTTAGCTTTCAAATGGGATAAGAGAGTGAAGACAAAATAATAATTATTTCAGAAATAATTCTTGTTTGAAGAACTATTGAAATTTTCTATTTTTGCTAAAGCTTCATACGAAATTCGGCAATTAAGATATAAAAATATAACATTAAAGTTGGAATCACAACGTGTCATTATTATCTGCTTGAAATAAATATTGACGCTTATGAATTCATATAGTCTGATTTAGAAGTTTTCCTTAAAGCATAATCCAGACAGTTGAAAACAATATATTTTCCATATTTCAGTTCTAATAAGGTGGAAAAATACTTTGTGCAGCAATTATCCATCTATGATAAGAACAGTTTGAAGGTTGTCTACACGTACATATACTCTAGCATGTGAGACATCTTTCGCTGGAATTATTATCAATATTTATTATTATCTTAGAGAATTATATAAAAAACTGAAGCTAAGTTTAAAACAATATTTTATGGCAGTGATTTTCTAATTCTTCAAAAATTGTAATCATCATTTCTATATATAAAAATGCTGTAACCACATAAAAGAACATACAAAATTGAAAGTTATTGACTAAATGATTCTCAGTTTACCAAAGATTTAATCTTATTCCCTTCTTATACATAGAAGTAATTTCTGAGCTGAAAATTTGTATTACCAGGTTTTTAAAATTATTCTAAATAAATCAAAATATGTTTCTGTACAACTTACCTTTTAATCCATTTTAACAAACTTGCACGCAAGTACTTGTATATGTGCAATGATTTTCAAAACATATAGGAATGTTTCCACGCTGCTAAAGGCATATAATTTTGGTAAATTAAGTCAAATATTTCTTGTAAAAATAAAGTTTTCAATGTGAGAAAGAGGAAATGAGAATCTTGTTATGCTTACCTTGCAAGCTGCTGTAGTAGTAGGACTGACAAGATGCATATAAGAATGAAAATTGTAGTCGTCGAATATTTCATAATTTAATTCCTAGTACTTTATCCGGAAGTTATCTTTTAATATTATTAGTAAAAAACACTATTTATGTGCTCGCTAAATGAGCAATTGAGCAAAAAATTAAACATTCATAGCGAAGTACCTCTTCACACTTTTGAATTGCTATGACTTATTATTTTTTAAATAATAAATTTGAACATGAGGCATCAGCAAGCGAAATTGCAAAGGTCAATAAGGTTGCGATTGCAACAAAACTAAAATATACAGACATTATCTTCCGGTATTATCTTTAGAATTGATATAAGGAATTTTCTATTCTCTTGGACTCTTGCAGACAATTTTTAAAATTTAAAATTAATTTGAAATTTTTTAATTTTATGAGCTGATTCGATAGAACAGCGATCTAATTAATAATGTAAAAAATCCATCTATCTGACGGATATAACATAAAGTTAAAAAGTTTAAAGTTAGAGATAAATTTTATATCAGGTCGACTATAAATGAGTGTCCGTCAGATTCGTGTGGTCTGTGGAAAACATTTCAAAGCCGAGAGGCAAGTAGCTGAGAGGTAAGAGAAATCATCCAGCAATTGAGAGAACTGGGTGCGATTCCTAGAACAGCCGCGGCGTAGCATACAATTTTTTCTCACAGATTACCACATTAATATTTAGGTAGTCCAACTACCGATGATCACGCTTTGAAGAATTAAAAGGAATTTTCAAAAGCTTTCAAAAATTTAAAGGGATTTTAAAGGATTTTAATAGATTGGAAATATTTTAGGGTATTTAGGCGTCGAGAGTGGTTCTTAGAATATTTTAATGAACATTCCAGGTTTTCAGGAAATATCCGCTATTGCGTATTTTCGCGGGATTTTGTAATGTTTTTGTGGATTTCAAGGATTAAAAATTTGTTTAAGCATTTTAAAAGATTACCAAGAATATTTAATTGATTGTATTAATTAGGAGGGATTGCAAAGACTTTTAAGGATTGAAAAAATGCTAAATGGTGGCGTGCCCAGAGGCTGGGTAATTATTTTGGATATGATTTTTCTGCCCAAATACATTTCTCGCATCAAGTTGGTAGCTGGGTGTATATTTTAAATAACAAATAACACAAAAAAACAGAGTAGCTTTGGAACAGATTGTGACTTTGTTGGCGAAAGGCATGCCCTCGGAAAAATTTGAGGCGATGAATGGAGACTGGGTGTTTGGAGTGGTAGAGTGGTGAATGGTTTTAAGAAAAGACAATTAGGGGAGAGTTAGTTATGGTGTCGGTGCGGGGCACGGTGACTATTACAAATAACGCTCGTATTGTTTGATATTCATATTATTTTTGTACATAAAATAGTATTCTCTGTTTAGAAAAATAGTGATATGATGCAATTTCTCTTTTAAAATTCGCGTCAGAAGATTAATTATGAAAAAACAGTTTTGGCCGAAACCGATGAAAAAGTCTTTGGCTGAAATTAGGCACTTACAGCATATTTTAAAATACTTAGAGCATGAAAAAGTTAGATTTTATTAGGTAAAGTATTTTATTAAACTTCTGATATCATGATTTGTTTCTATAAACGTTTTAAATGTATTAAAATTAATTAAATCTTGGACCGTCACATATGGGGCATGACGCCGTGCCGCGGTGTATCTATGTATTTTAGCTGGGAGTAAGAGGTTATAACTGCTTTCGCCCCATAATTTACTTTCATTAATGATAAAACATTAAATTAGTGTTGAAAATGCCTGGAGTAGTTTTTTTTC
>CAKNWW010321808.1:2824-32734 GCA_932074435.1 Andricus kollari | reverse complement strand
TTGATAGGATTCGTAGTTTTTGATTTATTCGTGAAAATAACATTAAAAATCAAAAAATTAAATTTTTTACAAACGACACAAGCTATGAGAAAAAAATGAATAGACTGAAGTTGCTCATCCAAAAACAGATCAAAATTGTTTATTAACAATTTTTGGATAAGACGACTATTGGTTCTCGCGCTTCGCGTTCGATAACATATTTCTCCAAAAGCAATCATCTGTATAACCTAGTTGTTGAGCACGAAGCGCGAGTATCGCAATGAGAATGTAATCGTCAAGGCCGTAGGTGCTTTGAGAACCCTCTATAAAGTCAAATTGAAAAAAAAATGTTTAATTTCACTTCATGATTGTAGTTTATGAGGGGTTTGAATCACAGTTTTTGATTTGCGCGCTCAAACTGGGCGCATTTTCAGGGCAGCTGAGAATACAAATTAGTGCAATGTAAGGAGAAAATTTTAATGTCATGATGAAAAATAAAAATTGTACATTATTTTGCAATATCTGAATAAGCAGTGCCAGTACCAGATTTTTGACAACATAGTGTGTGAAGCACGAGATGCGTGATAAGAATCTGTTCGTTAAAGCCGAAGGAGCTTTAACAAAAGAGAATTCACAATCATCAAATTACAGTTGTTAAAGCTTTAACGTTTAATTTTAAAAGGTCTGTGCACAAATATGTGGAAAATACAAAGGCCGAGCGCGTAGCGCGAGGTAAATACATTATTATCGAGCGCGAAGCGCGAGATGAATACATTCTCGAGCGCGAAGCGCGAGAACCAACAGTCGCGCGCCCTAGGCGCGCTCAAACTTGCGAGCGAAGCGAGCCGCGCGCGTAGCGCGCAATGAGAATGTGCCCGCGCAGCGGGCATATTTTTTTTCATTCAATCTAGAATTATTACAATTACAATTTGGGAGGTTTAAAATTTTCGATTGCATTTTTGCATTGTTCAATTTGTAATTTTTAATATATAAAGACTTCAAATTTGAAATATTTGAATATTGAATACATTAAATTGATATTGTTGTGCTTTATTTTCCAATTGTCTAATTTTAATGGTTTTAAATTTTGAAGTGTCTAGGCTCACCGAAAATATTTGTGCTATGCTCACCGAATTTAAGAGAATCTCAACGCCTTTTTTCACTTTTCCTGGACTCGCTAGAAATATTTTTTCTACGTTCACCGAATTTCGGTTTCCAAAATTTAAAAAAAAATGAGTAGGCCTAGGGTCCAGTTTCAAGACAAAAAAATAGGCTTTAATCGAGCTTCAAGTTAAAAAAAAAGACTATATTTAAGGTATGACAAAATTAAGCCTCAATTATGGGACCTATTATTTACAAAAGTAAAATTCGGAACATGAAAAATAGTTCGAAACTCAAAAACTATGAAAAATAAAGCTATAACAACACTAAGTCCTTAATTTGAAATACTTAATATTTAAATCTTAATTCCATTACATTCGAACTTTGTTTGCAAGATCATATTTCAAAACTTTAATTTTGAATTTTTAATCTTTGTATTAAAATTTTCATATGTTTTAAAATTTGAATTCTTTAGAATTTAACAACGAAGACTTGAATTTCAATTTCTGATTTTTTAATCTGCCATATACGCTACCAAAGTATAAAAATGAATAGAATTAATAGGATGAAAAACATTCTATCTTTTCTTTCATAAGTAGATTAATTTAAAGGATTTAAACAAGATTTTCTTATTTAGTTGCTATAATGCGAATTATTAAGCTCCCCGTGTCTAATTATTTAACTTTCAATCTTATTTTACTTCTCTTAAAAAACTTCTAGTCACTATCATTAGGAAGAAAATATCACAATCCCCTATAACTTCGGAGAAGGAAACGCAAAAGTTTTAATTACCATTGTCTGGCCCATTTCTTTTGCTTTGTAATCTTCGTTCTCTTTTTTCTTTCCTATCGCTTCGAAAAACTTAAAGACGAGAAAAACTTGCTCACTGCCTGTTGCACTGGGAGTCGTAAATGTAGGTACTTTGACGTCTGATAGGCGCACATAGATTGCTCTCTCGGGTGCTATTCCGGAAAACTCTTAGATTCAGGAATTTTAGTCAATATCATTTCAGAGGGTGGAAAATTATCAAAAAATATATTTTAAACAAAAGAGTCATGAAGTAGTAAGAAATTAAGAAGGGCCTGATAAAACAATGTAAGGGTCATTAAAATAATATAAAACTTTTAAAAATCCAAGATCTTAATTTATTTTATGTAAAATCAATATGAATCAAGGGATTTGGAAACGCATTCTTGAAGAAAATCTCTCTTTAAATACATCCATGACCACGGAAAAACGATCTTTTGAAAGACTGAAGAAATTCACCCATTTATCTTCCAAGGGGAAACATTCGAATATTTTTGACCTAGATTTAAGATTTAACGTGGATTGAGAATGCAAAACTCTTGCTTATCTACCGCGTTTTCTTCACGACTCACTGGACTTACGGTTTCAGCAAATTCCACTCACTCGAAAAGCGAGGGTGGCTTCTTCAGAATTTGTGAACGAGAAATTCGAACCTCAGCCACGTATAATTAAAATTCCGTTCAGGTTTCGTTGAACCAGGATAATTAAAATCAAAATAAAAACATTTAAATATAAAGCAATTGTATCTGATTTTCCAATATAAAACTCTGCAGTCCTTATTTAAATTTTGATGGTTTCAATTTGCATTTTAAAGGCAGTTTTAGAATCATGAATATCTTTGTCTTTTCTACTTAGGTATACGTTACATTCCTACATACGTGACCGTGTGGCGAACTTAAAGCTTCGGTAATGAATGTAGAATAATTTAAAATTTTTAAATATCAGCCTTGACAGACTGTCATTTTAAGATTTGAAGTCGAAATATATAGCATTTTCAGTAAATTCTATTGCATTCCAACAAAATAGTTGAATTTTTAACAAAAAAGGATTTCCTACTAAAAGAGATGAATTTTCAACACAAAATAATTAATTTTAAATAAATATTTCCATCAACAACCAATTTAGTTAAACTTTCAAGCCTAAAAGACGAATTTTTGTAAAGACAGTTGAATTTTTTACAAAAAAGGTAATTTTCAAAAAAGAAAGATCAATTTTCAATCAAAAAAGATAAATTTTCAATGCAAAAGGACGAATTGTTAACAAAATAGTCGAATTTTGAAGAAAATAATAAAACTTTCAAAAAATAGTTGAATTTTCAACAAAATAATTCAACAAAAAATGTGAATTTATAACCAAATAGCTGAATTTTTAACCATTTTTTTAACCAAGATTTTAACCCATTTTTCAACAAAAAACTTAATTTTCTACCAAACAGTTAACTTTTTAAATGAATAGCCTAATTTTAAACCAAATAGTTCAATTTTCTACCGAAATAGTTAAATTTTGAAATAAAAGTATGAATTTTCGACAACAAAATTAATTTTCAACCAAATAATTTAATTTTCTATCAAATTGTTGACTTTCCAAGCAAAAAAAACGAATTTTCTACAAAAGAGTTGAATATTTAACTCGAAAATATGAATTTAAAATAAAAAACATTTGAATTCAACAAAAAAGATGAATTTCCAACAAAAAACTTGAGTCCTCAACCTAAACAGCTTAATTTTCACTGAGACATTTGGATTTTCAACCAAAAAGATTAATTTTTTTTCTGAAAAAGATGAATTTTCAACAGTTTTATTATTTTGTAACCAAATAGTTGAATTATCAACCAAAAAAGATCAAATTTAAATTTTAAAATTAAAGTTTGAACAAAAAATGGAATGGTTACATTTCCAGATAAAAAAATTAATTCTCAACCAAAAAAACTAATTGTCTACAAAATAGTTAGGTTGTCAACCTAGGAATTAAACTTTCAACCCAATGGATGTATCTAAAAAAATAATATCAACAAAAGATTTCAATTTTCGACTAAATAGTTTAATTTTCAACCACAAAATTATTTTTTATACAAGAATATGAATATTCAACAAAATACATGAATTTTCAAGTAAAATAAAAATGGATAAAATGGATAGCCCCTTAAGTATAAACATTCACTCTTTTAATTTTTTGAAACTAAACTCGTGAATATGATGGTAGTTCTGAAAACGACATTTTTTCAAACAGCCCAGTGGGCACAAAACCATGATCATCCCAAGAATGTCCTAGGGACGTTCTTAGGACGTCCAATGTCAGTCCAAACAACGTCCCTAAGACGCATCATGTCCTAAAGATCTCCTAAAGACGTCCTAACGACATAGGACGTTGTTCTCGGGACATATTTCGTACTGACATTAAACGTCTTAAGAGCATCCCCAGTGGGCACAATACCATGCACATCCCAAGTAGGTCTTTGAGACGTCCCTAGGACGTCCAATGTCAATCCAATCAACGTCTCTGAGACGCCTAATGTCCTAAGGATGTCCTATAGATGTCTTAAAGACATAGGACGTTCTGGGACATCTTTCGTACTGTCATTAGACTTCTTAAGAGCATCCCTAGGATGTCCAAAAGACATGTTCCAAAAGACGTCTTAGGGATGTCCCGAAGACGTCTCGAGGAAATCCTTAATTTTTTTCCCCAATGGGTCCCTAGGATGTTTAAAAGACATGTTCCAAAAGACATCTTAGGGATGTCCCGAATATGTCTCTAGGACATCCTTAATTTTTTTGCCCACTGGGAGGTGTATTAAAACGTCTAGCGAACTTCAAAAGGAACGCAAAGTTCTTAAATGATGTATGATCTCGTTTTTGCTTTGCAGGCTGGATTCATATTCTCGCAGAAAGGCTGAAAATTCCAGTTGAAAATGTAACACATATTGAGAGTTACGTCACAGCATTATATTTCACCTGCAGCAGTCTCACGTCTGTGGGATTTGGAAACGTATCAGCTAATACTACACCCGAAAAAATATTCTCCATTATGATCATGCTCGTCGGAGGTTAGTATATCAATGTTCTTTTTAGAAAATAATTTTTCTTATTTGTATATTTTTACCCCAAACAGTTTCTTACTTTTGTTCATGATCAATAGTGGGCATCAATAGTGGCACTCAGTCGGCACTAATGTCCAAAAACGTTGTTAGAACGTTCTGAAAACGTCCATTGTTCCAAAGACATCCTAAAAACGTTTTTTGGACATTGAACGTTTTATAACGTTATTTGACCTGATATAGGACGTTTTTGGGACTTTTTACTGCCGTTTTTGACCCCTTACGTCCAAAACACGTTTTTAGAACGTTCTAATTACGTCTTGGGAAAACATCTTTTCTTAATTTTATCCTCATGTTTTTAATAAACCTAAATTGATCTAAATTTTGGATTACAGCCTTAATGCACGCAGTGGTATTCGGTAATGTGACTGCAATCATACAAAGGATGTATTCAAGAAGGTCATTATATCAATCGAAATGGAGGGATCTAAAAGATTTTCTTGTTCTTCACTCAATACCAGATGAGCTCAAGCAAAGAATGCAAGACTACTTTCAGACGATGTGGTCATTAAATCACGGGATCGATATACACGAGGTAAGTTACGTTGCTCAGTGGCTTCAAAAATAATTTTTGTCATATAAACAACACCCACATTCGAGTAAAATCTTTTTAAAAATGAAGAAAAAACACTACTATTCTACACGAAAAACTAAATACTACATAAAGCTCTTCTTAGAACAACAACCAACAATTTTTTTTGCAAACATTAATTTGAAATAAATGATCAATAATAAAAAGACTAAAGGCACTATACAAGTAGCTTAGCATTTTTCAGCAATTTTTTTTTTTGAATTAGACTGAAAATAATTGCGTTGAAACGATCAAATATTTCGTGTCTAGTTCATTGATTGCTTTTTTTAAAGATTTCCTATATTCTAAAGCATAAAATTGATGTAAAATAAATTATTGGAATTGATAGATAAAGAAAATTTTTTTTTAAATTAAATAGTAAAGTATTTATCGAAGCAATGCAATTCATTTCAGGGTAAATGTTTAAATGACGGTGGTTGTTTTTAATTTCCACATAGCCCAGCTCTACTTTCAGCATCTTCTTCCAGACTCTCAAAGAGTTCCCGGAAGAGCTGCGAGGCGACGTATCGATGCACTTGCACCGAGAAATTTTGAGTTTACCAATATTCGAAAGTGCTTCTCAGGGATGCCTCAAACTCCTCTCGCTTCACATAAGGAGCAATTTCTGTGCTCCGGGCGAGTTCCTTATTCACAAGGGCGATGCTCTCTCTTATATTTATTATCTTTGCAACGGCAGCATGGAAGTTGTGCAAAACAGCATGGTTGTTGCCATTTTAGGTAAGAATCAGGAAATTCCCAAAATTCATCTATTATTGTTGATTTTTTCAATTAATTAGTAATATTTGGCATTAAAGTATAGGGTGATATCAGTTGAAAGGTAGCATGCCATAAGGAACTAATCTATACTTTTACGATTTAACAGGAATTTTTAATAAAAAAAAAATAATAAGACAGTGCTTTTGAATTAAAGAAGTGACAAATTAAACTCCGAAACCTTTTTTTGAAACACTTTATCAGGTTCCGACAAAATTTAGGCAGAATTTTTATTTTCGAGGCGCAAATTTTTTCAAATTTGGACTTGCATAACATATCCCATTTTTAATTTAAAAACCGTGAGAATGGACTTGATAGCTATTAAGTTGCTGGATCGATACAAGAAACGTTTGATTATAAAATAGTAATAGGTTTCGAGAAAATGAAGGGGAAGTGTTTTTTCGCTCGAGGGACACGTCTTATCCGACGGTGATAAAAAATCCAATTTTCAATTTAAAAAAAAAAACGAGAATTAACTTTTTAATAATTGAGCTGCTGAGTCGAGTTACAGGAAGTTTGATTTTAAAATATTACAATAATCCCACATAAAAAAACTCTACACGTCAGAACCCTACACGTATTTATTTTTATTAAAAAATTTTACAATCAAATCCTACACCATGTGTCTCCATAACAATGATTTTTCCAAATACCCTACGTATTGTTTTGTCTTGTAAAATGTATTGTGTACAGTTTTTAAAATTACAAATAAAAAGCATTTAATCGTCTTGCATAAAGTATTATCGTATGGAGCTAAATCCTATTGAGTTGATTTTACGAGGTCTGTCCGGAAAGTATCTGACCTTGTGCTCTAACTATGTACCTGCCTAGTTGTGCTATTCTCAAAAACAGATGTTTACCATGTAGGGGTGACCTCTTTGGGACCCCCTACTCAGGTGCACGGACCTGTGAATCTTTAATCGACAATTGCACGCAGTTGCGTAAACGTCTAACCACATACGCCACGTATTTCAGGATGACGGAACACACCGAACAAAAAGAGTGTGAATTCAATTTTGCAAAAAACTTAGGGATTCATGTTTGCAAATCATCGTCATAATTCAGAATGTGTGTGGTGATGAGTCTATGAGTGATGCTCAAATTAAAAAGTGGTTTAAGCGATTTGAAAGTGGTCGTACTTCAGTAGAAAGTGACCCTCGCTCTAGCAGGCCCGCAACGGTCAAAGGACCTCAATATGTTGAACGAGTGCGAGTGTTATTAATTATTAAAAATCATCGTTCAACAGTGAGAGAGATAGAGGAAGACCTCGGGATTTGAGAAACAATTGTCTCGGAAATGTTGAGCCAAGATTAAGAGATGAGCCGTGTAGCTGCAAAATTAGTTCCATGGCTGCTGACGGAAGACCAATAAAATATTCGATTGGAAGTCGTCCAGAACAATTTGATAATCAATCAGAAACAACCCGGAGATCTTCAAAGAGGTTCTTACTGAGGGGATGAGTCATGAGTTTACGGCTATGACCCTGAGACATAGGTCCAATCTATACGTCCTATGTAGTCCTATCTATAGGTCCAATCCAAGCAACATCAAGGCAATGCTAACTGTTTGTTTCGACCAGGATGACGTTATGCACCATG
The DNA here is from genome assembly GCA_932074435.1 of Andricus kollari. Taxonomy (NCBI): domain Eukaryota; kingdom Metazoa; phylum Arthropoda; class Insecta; order Hymenoptera; family Cynipidae; genus Andricus; species Andricus kollari. Next base: position 24,810 of record CAKNWW010321808.1, on the reverse strand, counting down.
AATGCTCACCAAAAAGGCAAACGATAAACAAAGAGTATTGCTAAGAAGCTCTCAAGTGATTACCGGACGCAGTAAGAAGGAAACGGCCTGATTTGTGGAAAAGTAGTGACTGGGTGCTTCACTACGAGAAGGCAACCTGCCCATTTATTGCAGCTCATTCAGAAATTTCTGGTGAAACAGTGCCTTACACAACTTCGGCAGCCCTCATATAGTCCTGACCTGGCTTCCTGTGATTTATGGCTGTTTCTCAAATTGAAGTATCATAATAAGAATGCGACGAGGCAGCTGTTAGATATTCCGCAATGTGACTTCAAGGAGTGCTTCCGAATGTGAAAGGATCGCAGCAAGAAGGTTGTTGGTTTTTAAAAGGGAGTACTTTAAAGGGGATATCATCGCCATTGATCAGAATTAGCACTTACTCCTGGTACATTACAAGGTCGGATACTTTCCGGGCAGAACTCGTAACTTTAAAACAAATTATTTTCACAATGTGTGAAATTTTACGCTATAGAGTTTAATTTTATAGAATCGCTACCGCCCCATAAATTAAAGGATATTTTTTAGGTTTTAAAAACTCAAAAACGGAGACCTTTTAAAAGCAGACGATAGTGTAAAATATTTTTAATCTACCTATTTCTACAGCTTTAGATCTCTACTTAAATTTGATGCGTTATCGATTCTACACAAATAAACAGTACATATCCAAACATTACAGGTATGTTTAATTTAATGAGTAATTCAATTTAAGTCGTTTACAGTGAAACGCTGTATTGTGAAACTCTACACAAAGTTATAAATAAAAGTCTAAATTAAGACTTAGGCTTATTACAATTTATAAATTACAATACGATTACAATAAATTATAATATTACAATTTGTAAGTTTTTATCATTCTAATTTTTTTTCAATATACAATTAAATTTTACATATCATTATGGAGACAAAAATGTATGCTTCTTCAATAATTGTTTTGCATTGTTTTGTGTAGATTTGCCTGTTCGAATTTATTTAGATTCTATATCATTTCTAACTTTTCGTAGACTTTTGGAGCAGAATTTCATTCTGATACAATTTAAATCAAAATATTTGTAGGGTTTGCCGTGTAGAATTAACTGCATATAGTTTTTATGTGAAGATTTAATTCGTGTAGAATCGATACCACCCTTTTAAGTTCAGCCGAGTCTAAGTCACACTTTGTATCTGAATTCACATTACAAAATCAATAAATAATGGTTTGATTTCAGGTAAGGGAGATTTGGTAGGTAGTGATATTAATGTACAGCCCTCTCAACATGGGGGAAGTGGAAGCGGCATTGTGTCTACAGACGTTGTGGTCAAATCAAGCTGTGACGTCAAAGCGCTGACATACTGTGATCTCAAATGTATCAACATGCAGGGTTTAGTTGATGTTTTGCGACTCTACCCAGAATACCAACAAGTATTTTCAAATGAAATTCATCACGATCTTACTTACAATCTTCGTGAGGGTTATGAAGCTGAGGTAACGACTTTCTTTTTAAAGTAATTTTTAAGTTTCAGAATATAAATTTTTTATAATTGCCTAGCATTCTGTGATGATAATATTTCGATATTTAATACTAGATAAAGATCAAAAGAAGCAATCGCTCCTGAATTTTAATTTTCTATTAACAAATTGTTGTTTATCTCAAAATGATAACCATATCAAGTTTAAAAAAACTATCCAATTTCAAGAAAATTAATGAAACGCTATTGTCTTCAGGGTTTAAAACGAACTAGTACTTTCCATTCTATCTATTGAATGGTGAAATCAAACCGAAAAAATGTTTGTTTAAAAGAAGCGATCCAGTTTGAGAAAATTGAAAATAATTTATAACTTTAAAACTACGTATAACAGATATGTTAACTTTAAATAACAATACTATTGGAAAATAGAAATACATTTTGTAATAAATGGGCTGAAAATCACACAATTTTTCCATTTGCAGCAAGAGTTAGACGTGAATGGTCCGTCGTTAACTCTTCCGTCAATTAGTGAGGACGATGAAAACGTTCCAGAAGAGGGTGAAACGTCCCCATTATCACCCCCTAACAGGTCGCCCTTACATGCAGCAAATAGTCCACGTCACGCGAAATTCAGGTTAATATAAAAAACAGAGATATAAAAGTATATATTATATTATTATGTAAATGCTCGAATTATTAATAATTCACTTTATCGTTTGCTTAATATAATCAACTGCTTACTTTTGATTCAATAATTTATAAATTTTTTTCTTTTATTTTTTCTCTGTTGATTAAAGTTTTATTGCAGTTTTGTAGAAAAGCACAGAAAAAACAAAAGGTAAAAAGCGTTTCAGGTAAAATTTCTGGAGGTAATCTCACCATACAAAAAAAAATGAAGATCGGTAAGGATAAAACGAAAATTTAGTGATCTTTTATGTTACCCTTGCCGATTTTCAATTTTTTGCGTGGTGAAATTACCTCCAGAAATTTTACCTGCAACGCTTTTTACCTTTTGTTTTTTTCTGTGAATGCAAAAATATTTATTTTCAATAAAAATAATGTGATTTTTTTATGCACCCGAAAGGGATAAATTCAGAGAGGGAAGAAGACCGCTTAAAGGAGTATTAGTTAGAAGTAGAACAACCACTGCTCCTCCCCAGGATACTGCAGAAGATCATATTCGAGGATCGGTCGAAAGACTAGATACCCAAGTTTCTACCTTACATCAAGATGTCACAATGCTCAGTTATGAGGTATATTTATTTTTTTAATCATATATGAATAGAAGAAATATAAATTAATATAAAAAAAATTAGTTTAAAAGAGAGAAATCAACTCAATGCCTATCAAATGTTTTATTTAGGATTCCATTATAAATATTGAGTTAATAAAAATAAAATTGGTTATTTAGGTGAGAAGTGCGATTCAGGCTTTGCAAATCCTGGCAAGCTCGCCTCAGAGTAATCCCAATCTTCCATTGCCAGCTGGAAGATCAGGAAGTGGGGTTTTGGCAAGAAGCTCATCACATCCTCCAGATGCACTTTGTTGGAATCCACCTGCTAGATTGATGGATGTATGCACACAATCGGATTGGCCAGTTGACCTTTTGGAAATTTGGGTCCGTTCTGACCCACATCGTGTGCTCAAAATTTTGGGTCTTGATCCCGACGCCGTCCTGAGGCCAGCTCCTCCTTCCCCTACACCTTCCCCATCTTCTCCGCCACCACCGCCTTACGAACCCCTTTCTCCGTTAGGTGGTACGCCTTCCAGATCACCAGCCGAATCACAAGGTAAATAATATTGTAGAATTAAAACATTTAATGAATTTTAAAAAGAGAAACTTTTTATTATGAATTAATTCAAAACATTCCATTGTATCTCAATACTCATTGTGTTTTGTGAGATTCTAACCAGGGGTTGCAATGAGTCACAAAGACTGTTCCTAATATAAATTCATTAAGTGCGAGGAGTTTACCACTAGAAATTCGAAGACATTAAAAGAAGTCTAAGAATTAAAAAAAGAATTCAAAAGGCTTTAAAATAATACAACAGAATTCAGAACAATTCAAAGAATTAAAATAATTCCGAAGAATTCAAAAGAATTCAAAATGATTCAAACATCCCAAATAATTCAAAGAATTCTAAGTATTAAAAAGAATTTCAAGAATTAAAAAGAGTTCCAAGAATTCAAAAGAACTCCGAGGATTCTAAAGAATGCCAAGGATTCAAAAGAATTCCAAGAATTCAAAATAATTCATAGAATTAAAAAATTTTTTTAAAAAATCAAAGAATTCGATAGAATACAAAGAATCCGAAAATTCAAGGCATTCGAAGAATTCGAAGTATTCAAAACAATTAAAAGCAATCGAAGGAATGCAAAAGGATTTTAAAAATTTTAAGAATTTAAAAGGATTCAAGAGAATTCAGAACGATTCGAAGAATTAAAAATGATTCAAAGCATTTCAAATAATTCAAAGAATTAAAAAAAAATTAAAAGAATTTATAAGAATTCAGGGAATTCAAAAGAATTCAACAAATTCGAAAGGATCCAACGAATTCTACAGAATTCAATAAATTCAATGTATTCATAGGAATTCAACGAATTAATAGGATTCAAAAGAATTCAAAAATATTTAAAGAATTAAAGAGAATTCAAAAGAATTCCAACGAAATCAAGAGATTCAAAAGAATTCAAAGAAATTGAAAAATTCAAAGAAATTGAAAAATTCAAAAGAATTCAAAGAATTCAATGGAATTAAAAAATAAACAAATTCGAAGAATTTGAAATAATTCACAGAATTCAAAAGTATTCAGCGAATTCAATAGAATTCAGCGAATTCAAAAGAATTTAAAAGCATTCAACAAATTCAAAAGAATTCAACGAATTCAACGAATTCAAAAGAATTCAAAGAATTCAAAGAAATTGAAAAATTCAAAAGAATCCAAAGAATTCAACGAAATTAAAAAAAAAATTCGAAGAATTTGAAATAATTCGCAGAATTTAAAAGAATTCAGCGAATTCAATAGAATTCAGCGAATTCTAAAGAATTTAACAAACTCAACATAATTCAAAAGAATTCAAAAGGATTCAACGAATTAGAAAGAATTCATAATGATTTGGGAAATTCATGCGGGATAAAAGAATTCGAAAGGATTCAAAGAATTCAAAATGATTTAAGGAACTAAAAAGGAATAAAAGAAATCAAAATGATTCCATGAATTCAAAGAATTCATAGAATATAAGGAATTCAAAGAATTAAAAAAAATCAAGAAATTTGATAGAATACAAAGAATCCGAAAATTCAAGGCATTCGAAGGATTCGAAGTATTCAAAACAATTAAAAGCAATCGAAGGAATGCAGGAGGATTTTAAAAATTTGAAGAATTTAAAAGGATTAAAGAGAATATAAGAAAATTCAGAACGATTCGAAGAATTAAAAATTATTCAAAGAATTCAAAAGAAATTAAAGAATTAAAAAAATTCCACGAATTCAAAAGAATTTAACGAATTCAAAAGAATTTAAAAGCATTCAAAGAATTCAAAAGAATTCGACGAATTCAAAAGAATTCAGTAGAATTCAAAGAATGCAGTAGAATTCAATGAATTTAAAAAAAATCAACGGTTTCAAAAGAATTCATAAAATTCAACAGAGTTCAACAAATTCAACAGAATTCAACGAACTCAACATAATTCAAAAGAATTCAACAGGATTCAACAAAGTTGAAAGAATTCAGAATGATTTAAGAAATGCATGCGGGATAAAAGAATTCGAAAGGATTCAAAGAATTAAAAATGATTTAAGGAATTAAAAAGGAATAAAAGAATTCAAAATTATTAGAATATAAGGAATTCAAACATTTAAAAATAATTCAAAGAATTCGAAAAAATTGATACAATTCGAAAGAATTCAAAATGATTGAAGGAATTTAAACGGAACAAAAAAAATTCAAAAGGATTCAAATAATTCAAGATAATTCGAAAGAATGCATAATGAATCAAAGAATTCGAAGAGATTTTAAAAATTTCATAGGAATGCAGAAGCATTTCATGCACTGATTTCATCAGTGGTTAACCCCTCGATTAAGTGTTTCTGCTAATTTGTCAAAATTATAGGAAATGTTGGTTGCGATTTCAATAGACTGTAAGCAAATTTAAAAAGATTGCATAAATAATAATATTTAGAAAGTCGAAAGAATTAAAAGAATTTAAAAAAAAACTCAAGCTCTTTTTGTGCACGGCAAATATATAAACCAATTTTAAGTTGAGCCTCCTATTTCAGGGAATTATGAATTTGGCAACGATGGTGATAACCGAGGAATTTCGAGAGTGTACCGAGTACCCTGGGATTCCGATAACAAAGTGTCTCATCGATTTAGTGCCGGGGATGCTGATCATTCTTCATCACTTTATCAAAACTTTAGCAACCTGCGACGACTTCCGGAAACACGTTCTTTGACCTTCGATCCTTTCGACAGCTGAGCAGCAGATATATCAGAATCGATTAAAACAAAAAACAATTGAAAGCTCACAGCTCATCAATTATCTTCATCGAACTTCATTAAGCTCGTTAATCAAACCACAAATACTTTGTCCGAAAAAAAATTAAACGTTAACAAATTTCAAAGGAGTAAAAATTGTCTCTTCACTTGGACATGTAAATATTTTAGGAAGCCTATCTCACCGAGGAAAGGCCTTTTTAATAGGGATTTGTTACCTCAGTCAGAATACATTTTTCTGAGGATATTCATAATTTTCTGTGTGGATATTAAGAACGTTAAGTGAAATATTAATTCACCTTCTTCATATCTATAGAGAGCCGAGGAAATAAAATAATACTCTAAATTCCATATCAAACCTTTAAAAAAAACTTTGTCAAATAAATTTCTATCTTTACAAATCAATATTAAAAGAGCATTTAAAGTATTTATAGAGAGGTTATTGCCTACGTATAATCAGCAATGATTTGTTGTCTATAAAAATGACGAATTATGCCAATCTGAGCAAATTTTATCGGAGACATATTTCATCCTTATAGGTGCCATGAATTTATCATTACGCTTAATATCCTCGAAAAAAAATAACCGCTGACTCCAGATGACAGAGAAATTACATTTGAAGGGAAAAGGAATAGATTTCACATTTCAGAGTGAATCGCCCCTCGCTAATATCAAAGGTAATTTCATGCTTAAGTCCTGACATTAATTCGGCGCTTCAAGTTTTATATTATAAATACAATTTATGTCTTCTTGGAATCTAGTTACATCGTTTAATCCCGCAGGGAATTACTCGAGTAATGTTATCTCTCAGGTTCTGTATCCTGTACCGAGCCAATTTTTCACTGCCGAACCCCAAACCTAGTCAAATATCCTACGATGAAAATTTCCACCAGACTGGGAAAAAGCTACTTTTAGCCTTCCTGATTAATTGGTTTTCTCATTGCCCGTGATGTTTTATATTTTCTATGTCAGTCTGGCTGATTTCTGATATTTTAGAAAAAAATAGACAGATAATAATGTTTGCCAATTTTATTATACTGGGAATGAAACTTTTTATTTAAGTTTTTTATATTCATGACATGTTTGTTTTTATTTCTGATTTTTGGCAGTCAGCAAAAATTTGGCAGAGTTCGAATTTGAAATATTTTTTGTTTAAAAGCATTTCAAATTTAAGATCCTTTATTTAGGAGATGCGACGCATAAGAAGATATAAACAAATTTCAAACATTTATCTAGAATTCTGGATCTTCAGCTTCTACCTTCTTCTTATAAAAACTATCTGGAAATCATATCAGGAAACGTATAACATATCAGGCAAATATCACTATTCTTAACAGTTGTTTCAATTATGGCAAAAAACTTGATTTCAACCAAAAATGAGCACACATTCAAAACTATCTCGTATTCGAAAGTTATTGTCCATTTAAAATAAAAATGAGTTAATAATTATATTGTTATTTCTTAAATAATGAGGCGCTATTTGGGAAAACTACGTGGAGATTTGTGTACATACTTATACTCTTCCTATCGAAGTTTCATATCATTCCATATCATAGATCGTATTTGCTGCTGTGATGAGTTAGAAATATTCATTAATTCACACTTCAAATATAATATGTATAATTAGTTCATCTGCAAAAAATTCTTCAATTTTGTATGCATCGACATTTTTTTTTAATATCTCCCATTTTCAACTCTCTGTAGAGTACAATAAATTTTCCATTGATTATCAAAAGAAAGCTTTTAAACTACCATACTCAACAAAATCTCTCATAGAATGCAAATTGTTTCAGACAGTATTGACAGTTCCATTATTTTATAAAAAGTGCACAGCACTGTTAAACATTGAACGCAATCGACGTCCAATATTTAGGCACATAGTTGAAAAAATAATAATAATTTTAGGAAATCAAATTGAGGAAAGATCACAATATTCTCCATCTGTCGGGAATATGAAGAATAAAATTGTGCGACGGAATTGCACGTTGCAAATCAGAGGCTCAGCATACAAATTAAAGTCTATGCTACAATTTAAATTAAGTTAATTATATTAAGAGTGTTTGTATAAGTATAGAGAGAGAAAATAATAAAAAGTATGTGATAAGGCACGGCTTTTGCCATGCACGAAGCGGTATTCGTTCAATTTCTTCCATCCTTGTTTGTGAAAATCTGTTACATGTTATTTCCATTCAAATAAATAAATAAAATTGTAAAGAAGGCTTTAAAATCATTAAGGGAAAATTATCTTTGCATGAAAAAATTCTAATTTAAAAAAAGAAGCATCACATTAACACACAACCTAATTTACAAATTTAATTTTCATACGTATATCAGATTTTCGCAAGTAATGGTGCGCTGTTTAATAAATATTTCATATATTTTGTTATACTGTTTCTATGCTCTATATACGTTAGAAAAGAAAGCTATTTATAAAATAAGAATATTATATTTGTAAAATAAATGATAACATGTGAATGAAAAATCGTTAAAGATCACTGCAATTTGACTCTCAAGAATAAATAATTAGTAATCATTTCATTCACACGTGTTTGAATGGATCCTTGAAAGAAAAAAAGAGAGGATTTAAAACGTATCATTCTTAGAATTTCAGACCAGCTTTTCAATTTTAATTGTCTGGTCTATAATCGTTACCAGTTAAGACTTTCTGCGAACTTATCATAAAAACTTAATAATTGATCTCCAGCTTTTTTTCTGTACAGAAGTTAGTCCTGTACAACTCCTCTGTAATTACAAATTTTTACGCTCTTTACGAAGAAACAAGGTGACTTATACATCTGAATATGTAAATATAATAAAGGCTTTCTAGTTTCTTTCAAATTCCCATATGCACAAACGGAAAGCAAATATGTGCAGCTTCTGGTGCTTGTTTTAGTTTCCTGGAAAAAATACAGAATAAATAATACTGTAAGCATTTCGAAAAATACAGAGAATTCTTAATAGAAGTTTCATATTCTTTCTATCGAAATGCTTCAGGCGATTTGTGCAAATCTTTAATATGTTGATATCTCACGATTTTTGCAATTTTATTTAAATAAAAATATTCTTTCAAAATGTCGATGAAAATTTTTTACTGGCAAAAATTTTTGAACAAAAATGTCGACATTATTAAAAGTATACATATTTAAAAAAATGGTTAAAGCGCGTAAAATCGCGGTAAATCACATCTATGACCATGTCTATATATATACAATATATATATATATATATATATATATATATATATATATATATATATATATATGCACACAGGTCGGAAAAATGCATGATCCAAAGAGAAAGTAGGCCTTAATGATAAATGTGATAATTTCAAATGAGTATTTTTCGGCCCAAGTTATTAGAAATATCCTACATAAATATCAATATACCAATACCTCGTATGTCCCACTTATCATAATAAAACCGAGAGTGGACTAAAAAGTAGAGACAATTATTTTCTGGTATAGAAAGTGTGCATAACTGATATAAAATTAGATGTAACAGATGACTTTGCGTACACAGAGAGATATTGGTTTTCAAGAAATGTATAATAAGTGTTCAATTTTAAATATAAATTCAAAATTTTAGTATCTCCTTATCAATTGTAAAATTTGAACGTTATGAAAATATAAGGTAAAAATTGTATGTGAAAAATAGTGTTCTATCTCTATGTATACGTAAGGTCAAAACCGTATCACTACTTTTAAGGCTAAAATTCTAAAGACACCTGTAAAATGTAAATAATTATATTCTAAACTGTTTATTGTATAGATTACACTATGTTACTTAGTCATTATTCTTTCTTCTGTCAATTCACTCTGAAATGATAACGCAGAAACAAAATCGAAAATATAATACTATAAATAAAAATTGTTGTCTTCTTTTATTTTAAAATTATTAATTTTATCACCCCATGTTTTATTTTCTACAACATCAACTATTTATAAAAGTGAATTTACTCTGCTTCTCTTTGAAGCATAGAAAATAATAGGATTTTCTAGATTCCTTCTCTACTTCAAAACACTTTGCCTAAATGCACTTTATTTTTTTTAACTTGTTCTCTTGTGCACCCGGATTTTCATCATCATCCATGGATAAGTCAAGTGCCTTTGAGATGCGGATGTTATAAATTAATTTAATACGATGTTTTAAATCTTTTGAAAAGATCATGTAGGTACAAAATTAGGTGCATGATGAGGTTTAGAGTTCGTCTTTTACCGCTGTTATCCTTACACAGCGGCCACGAGCGTTAGAGGTGACAACAGTCGCCTCTGGATGCTTTCTTAGAGACACCATCAGCGACTCCATAAGTTTTTAGTTGCTTTCTTCCTAATGGTCTAGAAAGTTTCTTACAATGCAACAGTATTTTCATAAAACCGCCTTCTGAGCTGCTGCCAGTACGACAATGTAGACTATTCTACCTTTTGTCTCTCGCATCGCGATGTCGGGTCGATTGGCTGGGATTCGTCTAGATAGTCACATCCAAATATAAGATATAATCTTTGTTTTCTAAAACTGGCACCGGAATGTGTCTATAGAAAGGCATCCATTCTGTTAAGACTCCTAGGTTTAGGGTAAGTTCTTGATGTACAATGCCCGTTACATCATTATGTCTGCGTATATTCTCTCTGAACTATTACGGGACAACCATCAATAATGTGCTCGATCGATTTGTTGGTATCTCCATATAATGTGTTATAAAGCGCAACATCTCGCTTGCTGTTAAAATAGTCTCGCAACTGTATAACTTGAGACTTACTGAGTTTCTTGGCATCTACAACGCCCCTAACCCCTCCAAGTCATGGGAAAACTACCCTTTCAACCGCCGAATTACTGTGGTGCATTCGGTGCTTCGTCATTTCTACGCGAATATTTCTGTTTAACCTTTCAAGGTCGGTGTTCGATCATTTTATGAGCCCAAACGAGTACGTGAGGACAGGGATGGCGTATGTGTTGATTGCCTTGATCTTTTTTGCCGAGTTAAGAGGAACTTGCAGGATCAATCTCTAGTCTTGTATTTCACTACCGGACAGTCTACAAGGCAGTCGTTAGACTTTTCTTAACTATCGTATGCTGAATACCGTTATATTCGAGAATACCCAGGTATTTATATAACTTGCCCTCAGCCAATGCCTCGATGTCATTCTCAAACGCGTTCTCTTGCTCTGCGGTCCCTAATTCGCCTTTGGTTAAATGCACTGTTCTGAATTTATCTATAAATGCACTGCTCTGCATTTATCTAGTCTGAGCTCCATGTGGATATCATTAAAAAACTGCTGTGACATCGATCACATGCTGCAGTTTGTTGTCTGAACTAGCGTGGAGCGTCAGGTGATCCATATATAGAAGGTGGGTCAGTTGCTGACCATCCTCATTATCATATATTCTAAATCCATAAGATATGCAGTTTAGTTTTTTGTCCAATTGGTTTTACGCTAAACAGAACCATAGTGCGCTGAGGGAGTCTTCTTGAAAGATACCCGTTGTAATGCGTATTAATCTAGTTCTCATTGGTTGTCAATTATCAAAATACTTGATTCTTGCACCCCAAGGCATCATCGCACGACTTAGAAAGTCGATGATGCGTGGACAGATTTTGTAAATTTTTAAGACTTTAAGCAAATGGTCATTTTGTGCGAAAGGAAACACTTGCTTGTAGTTAATGTATGCCATATGCAAGTTTCTTTGATGTTGACGAGCTTGCGTCATAGCAAAAGCGTGTATGGTGGCTAGATCTTTACTGCCTCGCGAGTTTTTACAACATACTTTTTGTTCTTCTGTAAGGATGTCATTCTCATCACAGTCAGAATATACCTTATCTGCAATTATAGATGTGAGCCATTTATAAATTTTTGGAAGACAGGCTATCGGTCGCAATTCAGAAGGATTTTGGGTATCTGGGTTTTGGAGATTTTTCGTCGCTAATTATGATTTTTTTGCGTTTTTTTTTTCATGCAAATTCTTTCTAATACATGACATACTACTTTATACTGCTAATTAGATGTTAAAATTAATTATTTAAAAAATGTATTATTGCTTCTAGAAATGTTCTCTTAGAATAGAGATAGAAAGTCGCGGTTTTTTCAAAAATTGTCCACTTTTTGTCCAATTTTTAATTAGAGTGAGGTAATAGTTAATTATTTTTTACAAATTCAATTGTTTAAACAATTTATTATTGTTAATAATAATCTCTTTAAATAATGCTAGAAATAGCCACTTTTCTGAAAATTTTAACTTGTTATCCATTTTTCACTAGGTGTGAGTTAATATTTAATTCAACTTGGTAAAAATAATTCTTTACACAAATTATTATTGCTTATCACTATTGTCTTCTATAGCAATGTTAGATAGTTGCTGTTTTTTCTGAAATTTTCAACTTTTTGTCAATTTTTTACTTAGTGAGGTAATAATTAAGAAAATCTGACAAAAACATTGTTTAAATAATGTATTATTGTTTGTAACTATCTTCTCCTATAGTAATGGTAGATAGTTGCGATTATTTCTGACATTTTCAACTTTTTGTCCACTTTATACTTAGAGTGAGGTAGTAATTAATAAAATCTAACAAACCTAATTGCTTAAACATATTATTATTGTTTATAACTATCTTCTCCTATATTAATGCTAGGTAGTTGCGGTTTTTTTTTCTGAAATTCTTAACTTTTTGTCCACTTTTCACTTAGTATAGTGATAATGAATGCAAGTTAAACAAAAAGATTTTTTTAATCAATTCATTATTGTTTATAACTGTCTTCTCTTAGACAAATACTGTGTAGATGACATAGTGTTGCTGGCAAGAAGCGAGGAGGCCTTAAAGAAGATGATGAAGAGGTTGAGAAGATACCTGGATAAAAATAGGTTAGAGCTGAATGTGGAAAAGTTCAAGGTTATGGTATTCAGGAAAGGAGGTGGAAGGGATAAAGGAGGGGAGGAGATTGGAAGGGAAAGGCGGTGCAGAAGCTGAAAGAGTTTGCGTACCTGGACTTCCTGTTTGGGGGAAATGGAGGAGTGGATGGGCACATAAAAGAAACAGTGAGGAGGGCAAATGTGGTGACGAGGCAGGTGTGAGAGTTGGGAAAGAAGTTGTTTGCAGATGATTTTGGAAGGAGAATTAAATTGTTCGTCTCGTAAGTGATGAACGTGCTATTTTATGGAGTGGGGCGTGGATGTTAAAGATAAGTGAGGAGGTAAATAGGATACAGGAGATGTATGTAAAGTGGACCTGGGGTTAGCAAGAAATATGCCTAATTATATTCTTAGGAGAGAGACGGGGATAACGAGTTTAGGGGAAGTCGGGCTTGTAAGTATCAGGAGAAATTTTTGGAAGAGGGGGGAAGTAAGCTGGTTAGGGAGTGTTGGTGGGAGAAGGATAACAGGCTTGGGGAGGAAAGATGGAGGTTGAAAGAGCAAGCTATTTTAGAAGGAATGGGTTGCAGAGGGATGAAGTGAGAAGGAGGAATGAGGAGGGGAGAAAGGTGTATGAGATGGTCAAGAAGAACGGCATGAGAGAGAGAAGGCAGCAGGGGAGGAGAGAATAAGAGGGTCAAGGTTTAATGGGAACTATTGGTATATTATGCCAAGGGAGAGAGCGCAGTATTTGTGTGAGAAATAAGAGAAAAAAAGTCAGGAGCTTATAACGAGGATGAGATGTGGGTGCATAGAAGGCTTTAATAGGTTCTGGCTTCCTAGGGAGAAGATGATGTGTGAATTATGCGGGTACTGGCTGGAGAATTACGAGGGGGTGGAAAGAAATGGGATAAGCATCGTGGCCTTACTGTATAAAAGAGGGCATAAAAGGGCGGTTGCATGGATGAAGGGAGTGTTGAGTAAGATAGAGAAGAAGAGAAGGAAGGAGGCAGAAGAATGGAGAAGGAGGGATTGTAAAGAGGGGAGGAAGTAGTTATAAGTGAATTGTAAATATTGTAGATAATTAGTATATAAGTATTAGATATTATCCGCGGAGGCAGAGTTTGGCAATGCGAGGCAAGGCGAAACATAAGAAACAGATATTTGAAATATGCTTCAAAGTTTCTACATGGATCCCAGGGATTCCCCAGGAAATCTCCAGTAAAAGAGGTGGGTAGGGCTGATATTAAATTATGTGCAATATCAAAATTTTCATTTACGCTTTGCAATAAACTTCTTGCTGTAATTCAAAACAAAACTTATACAAATTGTTTACAGAAATAATCCTCCTATCTACTCCTAATTCGTCCATTCTTTGTATTTATCCCTTGTGTAAGATAGCCTTTTTGTTTGAAATAATTTTTTTTAAACACTGAGAAAAGAGCAAAAGTAATTCACTTAAAATAGTATAATCGTATTTAAAAAATGATTCTTGTTGAGGTTCACTTATTATTTGTTCATAACTAAAAAGTCAAAGTAAAACTAAATATTTCAGAAAAAAACAACTTTCCAACATTACTCTAAGAAAAGCTAGTTATAATCAATAAGCAATTGTTTCACACTAAGTAAAAAGTGGACAAAAAGTTTAAGAGTTGAGAAAAAACCGCAACTTTTTAGCACTTATCTAAGAGAAGATAGTTGTAAATATTAATAAATTGTTTGAACAACTATGTTTCCTAATTTGCATTATTTATTACTTTACTTAAGTAAGTTGAATAACGCTAAATTGCATTAATTATTAACGCATGCAAACTTTGTGGTGCCGGAAACACCCAGAACTGCAGCACGTTTCGCATCAGTCTTTGCGAAATCAATACGCCTACCTCTTGAAAAATGGATGCCTCCCTTCGTGAGGACATCTCGGAGGAGTCCGACCACCGAAATCGTGAGATGCATAGATTAATGCCTCTTTGGAAAACCAGATTTACTATCTTATCTGGAAAACATCGTGTGATCACTAACAGTGTCACTTTTCAAAGAGGTGTGTTTCAGGGCGACACCATGAGCCCTCTCCTCTTTTGCCTCACACTATTGCCACTACCTCTCGCACTTCGCCATTCCGAAGGGTACCTCTGCGGCAAACCTGGAAATCGAAAGCATAAAATCAATCATGTATTTTACATGGATGATCTTAAGATCTATGCTAAAAATCAAGAGAAGCTACATCTAGCTCTAGACATTGTCAAAGAGTACACTCAAGAAATTGGAATGGAGTTCGGGTTAGAAAAATGCGCCCAGGTTTATTTGAAGAAAGGAAAACTTAATGGCATCCCGGAAGACCCTGAGCTCGTCGACAGAAGCGCTATACGACATCTTAGCGCTGGAGAGACCTATACATACATGGACGTGCCACAGAGCCGCAATCAGGACGTGACATCTATAAAGGATACTCTCCGATGTATATACAAACGACTCATCTGACGGATTTGGTCTTCCGAACTGTCGGCGAGGAACAAATTATATGCGTTGAACATGCTTGCCGTCCCGGTAGTACTCTATTTATGTAGAGTGGTTCCATGGACGAAGGACGAGCTTAGATCCCTCGATATCGGGTCCCGAAAGGTTATGCACATGAACAAAAGCATGCACCTTAAATATTCTGTTCCGCGACTTTACATCTCACGCCGTTAAGGTGGTCGCGGAATACTAAATATTTAATGTCTTCACAACATGATTATTCTGCGAACAGCACATATAGTCGCAAATGGACAAGACCCTCTTCTTAAAATGGTCAGGAAACACGAAGAAGTGGGCAAAGGGGCGTTTCTTTACAAAGCAGCGGAGGAGGCTGCTGAAACACTCGGCCTTGACTTCAATATCAGGGATGAGCAAAGTGCATCAAATCTTATACATCTCGAGTACTTACTCCTGAAGACCCGGATTAAAAAAGCACAGGAGAAAAACTTCCGCGAACAGCTCCTTGAGAAGAAGATGCACAACATCTTCCACAGAAATGTGGAGGATCTGTGGATGTCGTATGAGCCGTTTGCTTTTTATGAGTCGTTTGCTTTCCTTAAATCACCCGGATTGAAGTCGGGCACATAGGGTTCCATTTAGGCATGTCAAGACGGTGTCATTTCCACTCTAGCATACCATCGCAACATTTTGAGCCAAGACATTCCCGATGATAGCTGCAGAGCGTGTCATGCACAACCCGAGCATCTAGGACACATACTTTCTGGTTGTCCAACTCATGCGGGAATGACCTACATCCAGAGTCATCCTCTGTCACTCTTACGGCATCAGCCCAAATACCGCTCCGCTAAACGCTCCTCGGGAAATAGAGTCAATTGTGGAGAATGAGAAGTGTCTGATATGCTGGAGCTTCATATTCTCGACAATTCTTTCTGTTGCACTTGCGGGGAAAATGCAGAAGGCGGTCGTCCTTAGGTCGCTCCGTGTCCTCAGGGTGCACGAGATTAACACCTGCTCCCAGCGAAATCCTACGGTTGTCCTTATGGCAAACTTGTAACTATATATACAGGGTGTCTAAAAAGTCCCGGGTCCTCAGGTAAAATATTTTTCAAAAAAGTGAAGGTCATTCCTGACGTAAATTTTAACGGGGAATACAATAGTGACCTTCATTTTGATCATGAAGTTGACCTTTATGGCTTTTTGAAGGTCAACTTTGTTTTTTTAATGGATACCACCTTTTTCACATCTGCAATTGATAGAGCGAATAATACTACGTTCAGATACGT
This sequence comes from Andricus kollari, assembly GCA_932074435.1. Classification (NCBI taxonomy): domain Eukaryota; kingdom Metazoa; phylum Arthropoda; class Insecta; order Hymenoptera; family Cynipidae; genus Andricus; species Andricus kollari. The sequence continues at coordinate 8,224 of CAKNWW010321808.1, read as the reverse complement.
ACCCAAGTCATAGGTCAATTGTAACGATCCAGGTCAATTAGAGGTTATTTGAAATTAACAAAGTCTTCCAAGAGGTTAGTGTAATTCCTGAAGTAAATTTCAACGAGAAATTCATTGGTGAGCTCTGTATTGATCTTGTTGATGATCTTCAAGGTTTTTTCAAGGTTTTCCCCAAGGAGTTTACGCTTACGTTTAGCATTACCCACGAACAACGACGTGGACGTAGTAAAATCTGTTTCCTTTGGGGTGCTTGATTAGCGTGAGCCCCCTTGCCTCTCACGCTTCAGTGAAGATGTTCGAACTGAAAACTTTGAACTTCTTGACAAAAAGCTATACGATTGTAAAAATGAATTACAGCATTATGAATCATCTCCTATCAATCAAAGTAGGCTCTTGTAGAATCCGATTCTGCAATTCGTCTAAGCTTTGGGGTTGCGTTGAGTATACTTTGATCTTTAAATAACCCCAAAGAAAATAGTCGAGAGGCGTCAGATCAGTAGATCTAGCAGGCCACTCGATTTTACCCCTTCTTCCAATCCACCTATGAGGGAACTGAGTATCCAAATATGCTCGAACCACCCTACCGTAATGAACCGCTGCTGATCCTGCTGGAACCAAATATTTTGAAAATTATCGCCTGTAACCTCGCTTATTCTTGGTACAATTTGGTTTCTGAGAAGCTCTTCATATGCACGGGCATTAGGATTACCATCGATGAAGAAAGGGCCTATCAATGTATCATTCAAGATACCGGCCCAAAAATTAATCTTCTGTGGATATTGCGTGTGACTCTCCAACATCCTATATGATTTTACAATATTCAAGACGCTGTAGCCAAGATCAATACAGAGCTTACCAATGAATTTCTCGTTGAAATTTACTTCAGGAATTACACTGACCTCTGGGAAAAGGTTTTACAATGACTTGGGTACGTATCAGTTGTAAAAAGAGGGGGTTTCCATTTAAAAAAACAAAGTAGACCTTCAAAAAGCCATGATGGTCAACTTCAAGGTCAAAATGAAGGTCACCATTGAAATCCTCATTGAAATTTACTTCAGGCATTGCACTGAACTCTTGGAAAACTTTTTTTATTTCAAATAACCTCTTATTGACCTTGAACGTTACAATTGACCTATAACTTGGGTATGTATCTGAACGTAGAATTTTCCGCTCTATTGATTGCAGATGTAACAAAGTTTGCTCCTTCTACGAGGACTGTTTTTCTACATTTCTGTGAAAATTTCCGTGCATTTTCGTGTCGCGTATCTCTTGATGGAATTTTTGAACTTCTGCTTTTTTCACTTCGGCTTTCAGAAGTGAAGCATCTAAATGGAGTAATGCACTTTCCTCACTTCTGATGTTAAAATTCAGGGCAAGGGTCTCGGCCGCTTGCCCCGCGGCTTTGTAAAGGAACGCTCCTTCGCCAATCATCTCGTCGTTCCTGACCATTTTTAGGAGAGGATCTCTGCCAGTGGCTGCGATATAAGCTGTACTTAGAACCATTCGGTTATGAAGGCACTGGAGATTCAGAAGTCCGCGTCCGCCTTCACGGCGTGAAATGTATAATCGCGGAACTGACGAATTGAGATGCAAGCTTTTATGCATATGCATGATCCTACGTGTGGTGACATCAAGGGCCTTAAGTTCGTTCTTCGTCCACTGAACCACCCCAAATGAGTAGAGTAGAAGCGGGACGGCAAGCATGTTAGTCGCAGATACCTTGTTCAACGACCACAGATTTGAATACCAAATATGCCAAAGAAGATGCTTGTATCTGCTTCGGAGAGAATCCTTTACTGATGTTACGTCCTCAATGCGGCTTTGAGGCACGCCCAGGTATGTATAGTCTCTCCAGTTTTAAGGTGTCTGATAACACCTATATCCACAAGCTCAGGGTCCTCGGGAACGCCGACACTCTTTACGTTCTTCAAATGAATTTTGGCACATTTATCCAATCCAAAGTCCATCCCAATCTCTCCTGTGTACTTCTTGACGATATTTATGGCAGTTTGAAGTTTGCCTTTACCAGAGGCATAGAGCTTCAGGTCATCCATATAAAATACATCTTAGTTTGTGAAAGTTATTCAAGGAAAAATGGATTTCGTTTCAATCTTAATTTAAACATGAGTGACCTTATGCTCGCGCTGATTAGTGTCGCCACGGAGGTATCCAGAAGAATTTCGTAGTGCGAGGGATAGGAGGCAGAAGTGTGATGCAAAAAAGCAAAGGGCTCATGGAATCGCTCTGAAAAACGGCCCTCTGGAAGTTGACGTTGTTTGTTGTCACACGATAATTTCCAGATGAGATAGTAAATCTAGTTTTCCAAAGAGGCATTAATCTCTCTATGCATCTCACTATGTGTGGATGCACCTTCAAGCTTTCCAACAGACAGATGATAAGTCTATGAGAGGTTGAATCGAAAGCTTACCGGTAGTCAATCCAGGCCACTGACAAGACGCGTTGATGGGCTGCAGCGTCTTTACAGATACACCAGTCAATTAGCAGGTTCTCTCGACATCCTGCTACACCTTTTTTGGAGCCACGTTGTTCGTACATCTCACGATCAGATAGTAAATCTAGTTTTCCAAAGAGGCATCAATCTCTCTATGCATCTCACTATGTATGGATGCACCTTCAAGCTTTCCAACAGACTGATGATAAGTCTATGAGAGGTTGAATCGAATGCTTTCCGGTAGTCAATCCAGGCCATTGACAGGACGCGTTGATGGGCTGCAGCGTCTTTGCAGACACACCTGTCAATTAGCAGGTTCTCTCGACAGCCTGTTACACCTTTTTCGAGCCACGTTGTTCGTACATCTCACGCCACACAGGCACAATTCGCCGAACAATCCTGTGGTTTAGGACAGCTGTAAAGATCTCATACAGTGTATTCAAACAAGTCATTGGCCTGTAATTCTCTGGGTTGGACAAGTTGCCTTTTTTCGGTAGGAGTATAGTGCCAACTGTTGGTGTGTAGAAGTAAACTTCTTCTACCAAAAGTTCTTGATACAATCTGGTCCAGCACCGGAAAAGTTCTTCGTTCCTCTAAGTGCTTTTTTCAGCTCTTCGGCTGTGATTGATGGACATTCCTCCTCAGATTTTATCAGGCTGTCGCAGAATTCCATGAAGCGGATGATATTGTCAGTATCTTCTTTCAACTTTAGTGTGTTCGGGATCTTTTATACCTCTCTCCAAAAAGTCTCTACCTCGTTGGGTTTGGATGGATTTTTGACAGAAACAGGGTGATCACTGAACAGGCGAGATGGGTCAGCGAGAAACTTTTGATTCTCCCTGATCCATCTCTCCCTCTTCTGTATTATCCTCCTTGCGTTAGATAACAGCCGTATTTTGTCAACAATATGCTGCTTGATTCCCAGCAGCTTTGACTTGTTTAGTGTGTGATTCAAGATCCTCAGTTCTCGGGCGAACTTTCGAACCCTTTCCGTGAACGGTCTACCAGATGTTATGTAGTCAATCACACATTGAACACGGGACGCATTCTGTCTTGCCCATCCAATCTTCTTGTTCAGTTGATGTAAGCGTATTTTGGTCTTTTCATCCATCGTCGGTTTGAGCCTTCGATTTGAATCAGCCAAAGCTCTCGCAGCACCATAAACTGAGCAATTGATGGTCCAGAGGTCGGATTCTGGCGAGATTTCTCCAGGAAGGGAGGCATCCATTTCAGCCAGATTTTGGGGCTTAAGAGGAACTTGAATGTTAACGTTCCTTCTGTTCCTGAAATCGTGATCATCTCTCAGAAGGTTCCTGATTTCCGCGGTTGGTCTTAATGTTGCTTCATCTTCGTCTTCAGCTTGATCAAGCAGCGGTTGAGGAAGCGCTCCGCGTACATATCCATTTTTCCAGAGGTAGGCACGTTAATTTTGCAACGATTGAATCGAAACGTGCTGAAGTTCTGGGTATTTTTGGCACCACAGAGTATGCATACGCGCCATAAAGCCTCGGTGAACAAGGATAATGCTGTAGTCCGGGAGCTGGGTATGATTCCGTATGCACTTAAGAGGCCAGAGGTAAAAACTATGTAATTCCATGTATTTTGACTCGCTGAATCCAATGGTATCGGTTATTTTTACGACATGTGGATGTGTTTTGTTTGAAACGCAATTGTTTAAACAATTATAAACTAATTCTTTTTTTCAACAGGACACATTTTTTTAGGTAATTTGGGCCATTTTACGACGTAAATGTCTCTTGTAATTTGTCCGTAAAATGCATATTTAAAAAGTTATGAATTTTGAAAGTTGAAAAAATGACGTTTTTTTTTTGCAAATTTGACTGTTAATAATTTTCGATCTAATCAATATTTTCAAAAAGTTAAAAAACCAATTTATTTTTTAAGATTTTCTCTATCAATTAACGATATGCAATGTTGGATTATCAAATTGGAAGCCTTTGTTATCGCAATTTACAAGTAGCACTTTTTACGCGCGGCGCAGTACGTGCGCAATAGGCGCTCGCAACTCGCCCGCTCGTCACGAATGCGATTTGTCCGGGTTCATCGTAACTAATTATACATTTGTTAAATCTTGTCTTTTATAAATGCAGTTGTGACATGCGGCAAGTCTCTCTGCGGCATGTCGCAACTTCGCCCTCCCCCCCCCCCTGATACGTTGGAAAAGGGGTAGGGGTTTGACCAACATTATTTCTTTGGCCAGTCACAGGAGTGCGATGAGAGATGCCGAAAAAATGTCAATTTCACTGTAAGAAATGCTGCGCGGGAGAGAAACCGCTAGATAGAGATTCCACAGTTGTGACATGTCGCAGAGAGACTTGCCGCATGTGAGATGGCATGGCCCCGTTTGCTCTACCTTTCTATTCCTTAGGAACATTAAAAATGTTTTTACATGTATCACTTTTCTTGCATACACAAAACGATATACATTCTACATAATTCTATAAAACATTGAACTACGGAATATCATAATAATATTGTATCAATATCAAATTGGATTATAAAGATGGATTGTAAAATGCATTAAAAAATGTATATTGTTATTAAATTAGACGCATGCGTTATAGGACGTGGAAGTGTATAGAAATATGAAGTTTCGACCTTTCACTTTTATTATTCAATAATATAAATAATCTGATGATAAGCAGTATATTATTGGTTGCAATATGCGGGGACATTGATGAGCGAGCGAGTTGTGAGCGCCAGGCAGGCCAACAACCTGTATGGCGCACGTACTGCGCCGCGCGTAAAAAGTACTACTTGTAAATTGCGATAAAAAAGGCTTCTAATTTGATAATCCAACATTGCATATCATTAATTCATAAAGGAAATCTTAAGAAATTAATTGGTTTTTTAACTTTTGAAAAATATTGATCAGATCGAAAATTATTAACAGCCAAATTTGCAAAAAAAAACGTCAATTTCTCAAC
>CAKNWW010321788.1:0-10052 GCA_932074435.1 Andricus kollari | reverse complement strand
ATGTAATGCGACAACAATAGCTGGGTCTTTTGGAAGGACGAAAAAATTAATTTGTTCATATTCGGGATCTTCGGGTTCTCGGAGTTCACTTGGATAACCGGATTTGCAACCCGGAGCGATACACGTCGGTATAATTAATGCGATAAAAAAACATAAAACACTAGTAGAAAACTTTACCGAACCATTCTCACAATAATTCCATAAAGAAACCGTTTTATTGTTACATTTTTAAAAGCTTGTAAGGACTCTACATGACAAAAGTCATATAACTGTCATAACAACCAGAGCAAAGTTACTACTAGCGCCGCCGCTGGCCGTTTTCAACACATGGGCCATTTTCAACTCTCGGAGTCAAGAGGCTGGTTTCTTCATTTTGAATGAGACCGACTCTTTTGAGGTTAAGCTGCCATATTTCACATGATTTTTAAAATTTATAAATTATTGAGAGAATATGAGAGATCATACGCAAGTAGGGTTACCAGATGGACCGATTGAGAAAAGCGTACCCTCTACAATCTCCCCCCCCCCCTAACCCCTTATAAAAAGAAAAAAAAAATTTTAACATTTGAAATAATAAAAAAATATAAAAAAATTTCGAAAAAGCGTTCGACTTATTTGGTGATTCTCGAACCATATCATACTCTACCTGGAGTTTGGATGGAATTTAAATTAAAATCAAAAATATATTGGTACATTTTCACTCCATTCATATAGGCTTACATTCATATAATGTATCATCATGACAAAACAACAATTAGAATTCTCAGTGATGCGTGCTTTGCTAAACCCACGAAGTAGTATAAGGAGATACAACTCTATGGGCCATTTCGGAAAATTGTACCCCCCATTTTTCCGTGCCCACATCCTATAGCAAACCAGATAAAATATCGTAGCGCCTCTTGCGGAAACCCGTTATAACATAGGTTTTGGAGGTAGTTTTGAAAAAGGTCGTCATTAGTTTACGTTCGCCAGTTGTGACAGACGATAGCAGAGATATAAGTATGTTTTTTTAAAAGTTTTTTAGAAAGTGCAGTGTATATGCAGTTTTAAAAGTAAGTACTTTTTAATAAAGGAAAGACGTATAAGATGTATTGCATGCTCTGTGAGAAGTGACGATTTTCTAAAACATTACGATGACGATTTATAAAAACGTAACCTATAATTTGATTTCGAAAGGGTAACGATGTCAAGTAGTTGCTTTGCTTGCAAATCGTCGCGTGGTGGGCGGAAAAAAGGGATGACCTTAAAAATAAGACGGTCAGTATATGATAATATTAAATATACGTATAGTATACACTTAGCAGACGACGATAGGAGCTTTGATAGGAGCCTAGGAGGCAGACATGGTGAAAACTCAACAGTTTCAAATTTTCTCACGAGAGGCGCTACAATACTTTATCTGGTATGCTATAGGAAGTGGGCACGGAAAAATGGGGGGTTTCCTTATATTAGAGTTGGATCTCCTTATACTACTTCGTGGCTAAACCATAATAACTTCTCCTGCCGGCAAGAGGAGGTATGGTTTCGCCAAAGCGAGTGATTCTTTTCCAATTGCGCAGTCTCTGCGTAACCCATCCGATTGGTGTGGTTGCGCGCGCTCATTCGAAATGTCAATAATTTCAAAGGAGCGCGCGGAATCAGACAAATCACGCTAAATACATACTGAAAAGATAAAAATATATATAACCTTATAGTTAATCGGTCTGATCGGGGAAAAAGCGAACATTTCACACAAAAAGCGGACAAGCGAACACGGGATAGAAAAAGCGGACATGTCCGCTAAAAAGCGGACGTCTGGTAACCATATACGCAAGGCTACTTAATTCTTTCTGCTATTTTAATTCTAGAGGATGTAACAGGATTTTGCGGCATATATAAGGGGTCGTGCATAAATTACGTAACACTTTTCTGGGGGAGGGGGGGTCTAGCTTAGTGTTACATAATGGTGAAAAACTACAGGGAAAAGTCGGAAAAAGTGTTACATAGGAGGGGGGGAGGCGGGTCAAAATTGTCGGAAAATTGCGTTACGTAATTTATGCACGACCCCATGAGTCTGTCAAAAAAATAATAAGGAGTAAAATTCTGTTAGAAACCAATTGGCGGCAGTCTGGAATTATGCTATTTCACAATCACTACCTGATAAGAAAACAATGACTTATCCTTTGCTATATCGAATAGTGAGTATGCAAAATGCGTTGCTGTTCTGATGAAAGGCATGGTTAATGCCAGTTTTAAATAAAATAAGATAGATTTTCGGTTGTTGAATTTATTCTCGGAAAGAGGGAAGATCCTTTTTTAGTTACGTGCTATTTTAAAGTTATGGCGAAATGAATTACAGTGAAGTCTCACCTATTTCAAGTGCCCCGCACACGGCAATTTCAAATTGCGCAGTTCCGTCACCTCCATCCACCGTCTCTGTATGGTCTCTTCCGCGTCAGTGGCTGACCAATTAAAAAAAAGGCCCGAAGAGCGGGGAGCCCTCGTTGGTTTCAATTGAGTATTTTAGCATGACATCATGGAAATGCATACGCCTTTTTGGAGAAAATATTCTAAACGAAAAAGTATGTCCTAAATGTACGAATAGTAATATTTTTCAAGTGTAGAATGTATTTTCTCAGTCATGTTCCATTATTTTGTCGATTGACGACCTGTCAGTGTCTCGAAATAGAATAAAATGTCCAAAATTGCAGGTTAGTGTATCACATCGGGTACAGTAACTCAAATTTCGGATCGTTGATTGTATTTCGTGAAACTGAAAGGTCTCCAACTAACACTTGAAAGACACTTGAAAAATACTGATGCATGCAGTGATGCTAACGGACCGTTACTTTTTCAACTGCGCAAATCGGGACCGCCTGAACCGTTTCCAATTGGAATGCATAATATTGCGCAATATACAACCGTATATCGTTCCTTGAGCTGAGAAACTGCGTTGGCCATCAGTTCTAGGAATTACTAGGTCTATTTCAAATCGACTCGTCCTTTTCGGCACATGCACAGTTAAAAAAATTGCGTACTGGGAGCGCATCGATACAAGGCCGCGGCAGCCAATGAACGTCGCTTGACACAAAAATTCTGCCCGCTCGTGGTAGAGGTGCAATTAGTGAAAGTAATCAAACTACCCTTACATTTGAAGAAGTAAATCTCGATATCTTGCTTTGTTCACTGGATTTTTGTAGCTGCCGCATTTTGAAGAGGCCAATTCAATTTGAGCGCGAATGCCTCACACGCGCGAGCTGTTTCCCCACTCCGCCATCACTCAATAAATCGCATATTGTCCGTAAATTCACCGCAATTGCAAACACTGAATTGACAAATGAAAATTCGGACAATTTTATATTAATCCCTTAAAGTCTTCATCTACATTCTCTTAAAGTGTGAGCTCTCTACCTTCAAAATTGCACCTACAGTAGTAATTGCTATAAAAAAAATTATCTTTTCTCCTAATTATCGTGGAGCGATTTCCTTTTTTGTTTATTCAGTCAGAAGTGATAACTATGCATGGACTGGAACCGCGATTTTGTAGGATGAAAATAAACGAAGTTATTCTATTTTGTCATAAGAAAAAACGCAGTTTCCTACTTTCAGTACTTTTATCAACTTTACTTCATTCAAAATAATAAAATAAGGGAAAGGTACCTATCATGAGACAAATTTTGAGTGGGTTTTTAAGATTTTCATTAATTTTGGAACAATAGTAGAATATATTTTAAAACCTGTTTACATCAATGAATGGGCTGACCCTTTCGAATGAGAAATGCCTATTAAAAGATTAATTTAGTCTAAGCAAAATTATTATATTTGCGGAAAAGCGGAACGACCTGTATGTACTTATTATGAAACAACTTTTGGACTCTTGTACCTGTGTTCCATAGTGCATGTCCCTATTATGGAACAGCAAAGAAATGTGTTTTTTTTTGGTATCAATATGGCTGATTTTATATTATTTTTTATATTATATCGAACTAAATAGTACATTGAACTTTTACTTGAATCGTTCACAGGCATAAATAAATCGAATAAAAATTTGCGTTCAAATTGACAAACCTAACTTATAAAGGGAATTTTTCGTGAACGAAGTGGATTAAATTTGATTTTTGTTTAAAAATGTTTGTTATAGGGATTGAATTTTTACTTAGGTGGATAAGAAAGAAGAAAAAAGCATGAAAGATAAAGTCAAAACTTAAGAAATTTGGTCAAAGTGAAGTGTAAATGAAATATTAATTATGCTAAGCACCCTTTTCGTTTCTTTTATTGTACTTTCATTTTATTAATAATGAAATAGTAATAAATAATTATTTCAAAATGATAGAATTTCAAATAATAACGAGATAAACATAGAAATTAGAAGAACATCGACGATGTGAACGATATCATACCGAATAATTTAAATTGATTCTTTTTTAATTTGTTTTTGCAGTTCTCAGTTAATCCACTCTTATGCAATTAACACTTCTTATGTTAGGTCTTCAAGACTTTATAGGTTAGGACTTTCAATTTCAATTAAAACTTTCATTCCGTACTTATTTGTCTGGTAAGATTGAGTTAAAAGTTCAGTATAATGTCTAGTTTATAATAAAAACAAAAATAACATAACATAAGCCATATTAATATAATAAAAAACACATTTTATTGCATACGTACTTATGTTCCATAAATAGGAGCAAGCGTTGAAAACATGTCCGTTGATATGAATCACTATGTTTCTCCGTTCCATAAATACGGGCCGTGTTAAAAAAGGTGTATGTATTATGAAACAACTAATTAATAAATAAAGTTGTATCCAAATAATGAAAAAGTGCAGCAATCTCAAATCTAGGACCCTTAAGTTGTCATTTAATCTATTACACATGTGGGATAATCAAAATTTGTAAAGTACGAGGTAAAATAAATTATAGGTATGAAGCCTTCTGAGTCGGATAAATGGTAGTCAGTTTTCCCGAGTTTTGATAATTAAAATGATTTTTTAGTGTTTAACACTTTAGAACCATACTTGTTTTTATATAGATCAAATGTCTAACTTTCATACTTATTAACATAATATTTTGTACTCAAAGACAAAAATATACTTTTAAATTATTTATAAATCGGATTATTTGTCAAACTATTTCATAATTGGGACAGTTTCATGATAGTTACCAATACATGATCGGAGTATACTGTTTTGGATACTGCAGATGTTAAGGATTAAAATTCTAGACTTTCATTGGTTTTAAACTTTTTTTTCAAGTGTACATCACCTGAAAAAACAGACAATCTCTTAACGATAAACAGATTTCCTGGCAAAGTATTTACAATTTTGAGCTGAAATTTTGCACAAGCTTTCAACTTACAAAAATACACATTTTCACAGATTTTGAAGGATGTGTGAGTGGGACGTGCGATTGCCAAAATTGGAAAGTGGTCAATTTTGCCGGTTTTCATTTTTTCCCAAGCAATCAAATTAACCAATCTCAACGTTCGACCACTCAAATTGTTCATCTTTTTAATATCTTCCATTTATAATTAAAACATTGTCTCGTAGATTCATATCTTGATCGCAATCTTCAAAAAACATGATTTCGCGAACTTTGGACAGTGCCCAGTTTCTTGCGTTTGCGAATTTGCTGTTCAAAACATACTGGCCTTCATCCAAGGCATCGACGCCATACAAATATCCACATCGCTTCCATTCTAAACTTTTGTCCTCCAGAAAATCTTTGCTGACCAGCCTATTAGTATTAGGGCATATACTCCTGTTTTGAATCAATTCTGTATTCAGAGTGAAAATGGACTAAATTGCAATGCTTTTTGTGTAAAACGATTCATTCGAATTTTCTCAGGTTACAATCCAAAAAAATCGTTTTAATAAGGCTGTTGGAGCGGTGTCCAACTAAATTGCGAAATCTGTGAAGCACTCGAACTTTACCTTTAATATTCGATAAATCGGGATAAGTTTTTTAAAACGAACTTTGAAAATTTTCTAAGCCCTGGAAGGGGTTTCGCGGTGGCAGGATATTGGGTAAGGCTCTGTTCTTTCGAAAAAAATACGGTAACTGCTAATAAGTGAGAGTGAATAAGTGTAAAAACGACGTGAAGTGTAAAGGAAGCCGGCTGACAGCTGATAGCTTGACCGTACTGGATCGTACTACGAAAAAGCACTGTCAGTAAAAGTCGCATCTGCACAGTGATGGGAGAACGTGGATATATCTTGCATGCGCAGTAGTGATTCCTGTATATTTATAGGTTATGTAACCCCATGTGTCAAACTAAAAATACGCAGAAATTATGACTGCGTATGCCAGAGATATCCGCGATCTTCCATCACTGCATCTGCATGCTGCTGCCACCACCTGTCTTGGCGGGAATTTCAAATTTGAATAAAAAATGAAATTTGTGATTTTTTGTTTTTGTTTATTGACAAGTCCGAATTATAGACGAATGCAACAGTATCACTGCAATTATTATTTATTGAATTATTTATAAATCTGGTCTTAAAATAAATTATAATAATTTTAAAACTCATAACAAAATTATAGCAATAGGCTTATCGTTGTACATATGTTGTCCAACATCCGCGACAACGAAAAAATGTTAGCCACAAATCAAGCCGATTTCATGAAATGGCTCGGTGGGCTAACCAAAGAAATTTGTTATGGCTTTACAACAGAACAAATATGTACAACGATAAGCTTATAATTGTATGAGTTTTAAAATTATTATAATTTGTGTAAAGACAAGATTTGTAAATAATTCAATGAATAATTTTACGGAATATTGCAAAATTGTTATCGATTATTATCAGCGAGTTCACAGCGGCATCCTTTTATCATTTGTAAACTTTTCCTCTTCCGAGACCAACGTTTATTATTCTGAAAAGAAAGTAATTATTTATTTTAATTTCAGTGATAGTCTTGCATTCGCCAGTCATTCACAATCGGCAATAAACAAAAAAAAAGAAAATCACAAATTGCATTTTTTATTCAAATTTAACATTCTTGCCAAGACATGTGGTGGTAGCAGAATGCAGGTGCGACTTTTACCGACAGTGAATTTTCGTAGTACGATCCAGTACGGGCAAACTATCAGCGCTATCAGCTGTTGGTCAGCCTCCTTCACACGTCGTTGCTACACTTTTTCTTTCTCAGTTTTTAGCAGTTGCTGTATTTTTTTCGCAAATACAGAGATTTACCCAATATCCTGCCACTGCGAAACCCCTTCCGGGGTCTAGAACATTTTCAAAGCTAGTTTTTAAAAACTTATCCTGATTTATTGAATATTAGTGGTAAAGTTTGAGTGCTTCACAGATTCCGCCATTTTTTTGGACACCGCTCCAACAGCCTTAAAACTATTTTTTTTGCATTGTTACCTGAGAGCATTCGAATGCATGGTTTTACACAAAAAGCATTGCGAATAGCCAATTTTTCACTCTGAATACAGACTTGATTCAAAACAGGTATATAGGCCCTAAGTACCTACCAAAGATGCAATTCTAGTATTCATGGACTAAGATGAGACAATTCAATTTTGAGGTTAGGCCCTGGTTCTAACCCCTAAATATTATAAGGAGCTCGGACTCTATCGATTCGCTTCGAAAAATTCTGCCACTGTTATTCAAGCCGAATTTTTGTCGAATATTCTGATAACCGGTACTAGCGCATCTTACGGTAAAGCAGCCCCATGTCCAAAGATTGCCCATGTCACTCTGAAATGAAAGTGACGGAAATTTTGAGTACGGCCGAGGGTGGCGCTGGCTGTACTTTTAGGCCGAAAATTATTCAGATGCATGGGGAAAGTGTCAAAAATGTGAAATTTTGTGCTTTATATATTACGAGACCGATCGCGCGCTTGAGCGCGCGTGTTTCGTATTTGAGAATTTATTTTGCTACAAAGAATTCGAGGTTACGCAGGTTTTTGTGAATAATTTTTCAAAAAAATAATGGTTGTCAGACATCCGTGTTCATGTTCTTTACATCTGGGCAATAATATTATTGTTTGAAATTATAAAGATTTCCAAGATCTAACTCGAGAAAATGCCACGTAAAATTGTCTATGATTGAATACATCTTCACGAAGATCTACTCCAAATTTTTCGAAAGTTTGTCCTTGGCTTCTATTAATTGTCATCGCAAATGCTAATCTGATTGGAAATTGTCGCCGCCTAAAAGCGAAAGGGTAAGCCTCCTCACAATATAATGAAATGCGATGCATGAACACAATATTTCTTGCTTCATCCCCTGTTAAGATACGACATCTTCAAAGATTATTGGCAAATTCAAGTATTTGTAATCGCGTTCCGTTGCATAAACCTTCATTGATACTTAAGTTTGGTATGAGCATTACAATCGAATTATTTCTTAACCGTAATTCATACGGTAAAAAGTTAGGAGGGTTCAAAGTATTCAGAAACTCCGGCAGTATCACATTAGTAATATCTCGATTATCGCAGTTTAACGAACGAAAGAGAGTCGCATAAACCCGTCCGGTTTGGCCAACGTTTTGTTAACTCTGCAATTGATTTTTTCAACATCGACGTTACGTGCAGACAATACGGTCATCTTAGCTAGATCTTCATATCTACGATTAATAATTGTTTCTTTAAACATGATTTCTACTATATCGTCAGTTCTAGGAGCTACACATTGTTCTGGTGCTAAAAGAGGATTATCATTGTCATTGAAACTACCATTGCCAACAGACAACAGATACTTAGCAAATTCTGCTTCTCCTGGTAAAGTTCGCATATTTTCAGTTAATGAAAACACGGGAAAGTGTTTCCATAATGCACTGAACTTGATAGATGCATTTACCAATTCACTTCGTGTAGCACCGACTTTCACAGGTAATAATTGCCTAAAATCTCCTCCTAACAGCTTTTTTTCCCGCCAAATGGCAAGCCGTTATTCATGAAATCTCGTAGAGTTCTGTCAATCAATTCCAATGCATATTTTGGTGCCATTGGAGCCTCATCCCAAATGAAAATATCGACGTTTCTCAAATATTGTGCATCTTTTGATTGATTTCGGATGTTTGATAGGGAATCAGAAAATAGAGGAACAGGCATACCGAAAGTTTTGTGCACAGTTTTCCCATGGGGAAGTAATATTGCAGCAATTCCTGTCATTGTACAAATAGTTTTCTATTTTATTTGTAAAAAATTATACAATGTAGTGTAAATGAATGTTTTGTCTGATCCACCTGGCCCATCAATGTAGAAACATGAAGTACTTGTTTTATTTGTAATGAAAACATTCAATACTTTATCGATAATATCCTTCTGCTTTGGGTTAAGTTTTTCATATTGTCTTTTTCCAATTTCTTCATGTTGGTGAGCTGAAATTTCTTCATCATTAGCTTGTTCATCGATAATTATATTGACTTCATTTAATTGCGTCATCGTTGGAAAATAACTAACATCAGATCTGTCACGTAAGAGATAGGTATTAATTTCAATATATGCTCTTCGATGTGCTTGCTCTAAAGTGCAATTTCTTAGAAAGTTTTGGGACATAGAATCTTTGAATTTTTTCCAGAGTTCTTCTGGATTTTTTGGATGGCAGTATATTAAATACGCACAAACAAATGCTTTAATTGATAAGGCATCATCTATATTTCTCCTTCTGTCATTGCACGATCCCACTCTGTGTCGTCTTCGATGAGACCCAATGCTAAACATGCGCTGTGAGAGGTATCGTGTGTATTGCCATTGAATGTTCTAATATCATCAAAACTTGTTGCTCCTTTAACAGTTATCAGTAATAATCGTGGATGAAATAGTTCTACTTGACTGGGACTGATAGAATACATTCTTGCAATAACGTTAAATTGCGTTTTTCGAATAACCCAGTTAGATGTATTGACATCCGCTTGTTTCTTGAATACATAATGAGACGGGATTTCTGCATATGTGAATTGTCTAGCTTCGGAAATCCAATTTAATCCGAACTCGAATTGGAAATTCAGTATATATCAATCCGAATTCGGATTCATTTGGATTGAAAATTTGGTTCGGATTCGTCCGGATTGAACCGGATTGAGTCGGATTAACTGTTAAACGATTTGTTCGGATACAG
>CAKNWW010321783.1:0-17745 GCA_932074435.1 Andricus kollari | reverse complement strand
AGACAATTCTCAATGCCATCCCAGCCCCTCCACGCCCACTTCCAGAGTTCCAGGGTCGTCAATACGAAGACCCCACCGTCTTCCTCATTCAAATGGAACAATATTTTCACAACCAAGGATCTCCGGCCGAACTACGGGTTACCCTCGTAGCCCAAGCTCTGAAAGATACTGCCGCGAGATGGTAGGCAATTTACCGCGGTCTCTCTTTGAATGGGCTCGTTTTCTGGAATTATTCCTACAAAAATACAATGGGGCCAATACACTAGGACGCCTCACCTCCCAACTATACTCCCAAAAACAAGAAGACAAAGAGATTTCAACACCCTCATGTGCAGAGCAGTAGAGGCCGGATTCGACGAAACCGAAACAACCCAGACCTCCAAACGGGTTGAGTGTCAACACGAATCCGCCGAATCGACCCCCTCACGCCGACTACCAAGATGTTGCACTGCCCGGGCAATCACTTTAACCGTGACTGCCCTGAGAATAAACAGGAAGCTCCCTCTAGATCACTTAACCCCCCCCCCCCCAGGAAAACTGGTGGCGGGGGGAGCCACCCGGGCCTGCCGCCCCCCAATAAGACTTCAAACCACAAAAAGACGTTTCTGGTTTGTCCCCCACTTCCGAGTAATTCTTAACAATCATGAATTACAGGCCCTTTTTGATAGTGCTTCCACGGATAATTTCGTACAGCCCAAGTACTTAACTGAAGCCCAACATCAGCGAATAAGGCCTCGGCACGAGAAAGTGGACATAGCCAAATCCGGAGCGTTCTTTAATGTCCAAGGTACTGTCGAACTTGAAGTCACCGTGTGCGGACATCGTACAAAAAGCACCTTCTTTGTTAGCGATGAAACCAACGATCCCTTAATCCTCGGAGATCCCTGGATCGAAGAACAAAAGGCAGTTTACGATCGACCCAGAAAATGTGTTTACGCTGGAAAAAATCAACGTTTTACCATTTATTGCGAAAATACAACTCCCCCATCCACCTTGAACGACCCAGAAATTGCCCAAGCTCTGACGGAAGTCCCAATCCAGTATGTCGCCAAATTTCAGGACACCCTTCAACGGTTCCAAACGATCGTAAATCCCACCGGAATACCCACTCAAACCCATTCAGCTGAGCACAAAATCGAGCTCACAACTTCCCAACCCTTTCGGCTACGACCCTACCCCTGCTCAGAAGAAAAACGCAAGCTTATCTGGGAACAGGCTCAACAAATGTTAGCCGATCAAATAATTGAGCCTTCAAATTCTCCTTATAGTTCCCCAGTAGTCATCGTAATACGTAAAAACGGTAAACCTCGTTTCTGCGTCGACTACCGCAGCTTAAACGCCATTACTGTCGATACATCCCAAGAGTTGCCACACATCCATGATACACTTAAAGACCTAGGAAACGCCCGCATTTTTTCTACTATCGACCTCCGTAATGGCTACTGGCAAGTTCCGATGGAAGAAAGCTCAAAAAAATATACTGCCTTCAACCTTCCCCAAGGCGGTACCTATCAATTTAAGGTTATGCCGTTCGGCCTAAAAAATTCCCCCGGTACGTTCCAACGGCTAATGTCCCAAACTGCGCTTGTTGGATACATAAATAAATTTGGTATGGTTTACCTAGATGATATTATCATCTACTCTCAAACCTGGGAGGAACATCTTTATCACGTTGACCTTATTTTGGAACGTCTCAATATACACAGTCTCAAGTGCTCGCTGGAAAAAAGCTGCTTCGGAAAAACCTCAACCGATTTTCTCGGTCACGTTATCACCGCCGAAGCCAACTTCCCCCAAAGCGAGCACGTAAATGCTGTACTTGAAGCCACCCCTCCCAAGTCAAAAAAAAGTTTACAAAAGTTCCTAGGTATTTGCGGATGGATCCAGCAATATGTCCCCCACTTTTCCTTAACAGCCGCACCCCTTATGGATCTTCTCGGCAAACAAGGCAGTCGATGGAGCTGGACCCCAGAAGCAGAACGTGCTTTCCAAAACGTAAAAACTCTCTTTAAAAAAACCCTTGCGCTTAGGGCGCGCTATCCCCGGACTACCCTACATCCTACAAACTGACGCAAGTACCATAGGGATGGGAGCGGTACTCTACCAAACTAAGCTAGACTCTACTCGAAGCATTATTAGTAACGCTAGTGCCAAATTTTCCCCCACTCAGTCTCGTTACGATAAAAACGAGCGAGAATGCCTCGCCATCGTTTGGGCCCTCAATAAGTTCGCTTCTTATCTACAAGGTCGCCCCTTCGTCCTTAGAACCGACGATGAAGCAATCACATGGTTACATCGCGTTAAGGAGACCCGGGGCAAACTCAGACAATGAGTTTGTCAGCTAGGAACTCATTCTTTCACCGTCGAAAAGTACCTAACGAGTCAAAGCCTACTCCCGGTGGCCCTAGCGGAAGCCCCCTCCGGCATTAACGATGAAGAGGATCCCTTCATCGACGAACGAATGCTGCCCCCTGAAAATAAAAACCCCACGTCCGTACAGCCACCGTACCTTGCGTCCATGAAAACGAGTGGTCTGTACGACGACATTACAAGTGCTCAAAAGGCAGATGACGAAACGTGTAAACTCGTCTCCAAATATAAACAGCTCGCGTCACTGCCGGTTCTCACAGAAAAAGAGAATGTCTTTTTTCAACATCATTCCCTTAACTATGGTGGTCTCTGGAGAGATAGCGGAACAACACCCCGCACCTGGCTTCTCTACGTCCCAGGTACGACCCGGGAGTTGGTACTTCATGAATACCATGACTCCGGACTAGCCGGATATCCGGGTATGGACGAGACCCTTCGAGCCATCCAACAGCGTTTTTTCTGGCGCAGGATGAGAGAGGACATCAGGGAATACGTACAAAGTTTCCATCTTTGTGCTTGCTGCAAACCCCTCAGGACCGCCCACCGTGACCAACAACGCCCCCGGGAACCATAAAACCCTTGGGAAACCGTCGCCCTTGACCTAATGGGTCCTTACCCCCGATCGGGTAGAGGAAAAACCTACCTTCTTGTAGTAACCGACCTTTTTTCAAGATGGGTAGAGGCCTTTTCCCTGAGTAACACCAAAGACCCTCAGATTATCGCCACAGTAGAACGCGAGGTTTTCCGTCGTTATGGTTATCCTAGGGCCCTACTTACCGATAACGGGCCCCAATTTACGGGTAAAAATTGGATCGAAGCTTGCCAAAAATGGTCAACCTCCTGCTGGACTACCCCCACTTAACACCCCAGAGCCAATCCAACTGAACGCCGTAACCAGGGTCTAAAAAAAGGTATGAGGTTACACCTAACCGTGCGCCCCCACAAAGACTGGGATCTTCACATCCCCGAGATCCTGTTTAACACCCGCACTCGACGTAATATTGCAACTGGGCTCACTCCCAACGAAGTTCTTTTCGGAGCCAACCTCAAACGCCCCGGTGAATGGACCTTCCCAAAACCACCCACGCCCACTGACAGTTCCAGGGACGCCTGGATCCATCAGGTGAGGCAGCATCAGGCCCAGTACATAAGGAAAAAAGCACCGAAAGAAGCTCCTAAAGAATCCGCACAGCGATACGAAATCGGAGACCAAGTCTTTGTCCGAAACCACCAACTCTCGGATGCCCAAAAAGGTTTTAATGCCGCTCTAGCCCCGCCACGGAATGGGCCCTTCACTATTCTGGAACGGATTAGTGGGCAGGTCTACGAAATAGACCTCATCGATCGTGTCGCAAAAATGCACCTCAATGTGCGACCCCCCTGTCGACCCAAGCATTGAGAAAAACCCTAGGCCCCCAATGGATACCCCTGATATCCAGGCCTCACCAAACTCTAGGCCCCCAATGGATACCCCTGATATCCAGGTATCACTAAACTCTAGGCACACAGAGGACGCCCAAGAAAAATGTCCCAACCAAGTCCGGTGGACATTCCACAACCGCAAGTCCCTCCGGCCCAGGAAAACCGTAGAGGGCGGCCTCCGAAAAGGCCCGAGACCGATCCGTTGATCCAGAATCTCGACAAAGACCCTCCGGTCCAGGAACACCGTAGAGGTTGGCCTAAGATGAGGCCCAAGACCGATCCGTTGATCCAGAATCTCGAAAAAGACCCTCCGGCCCAGAAACGCCGTCGAGGGCGGCCCAAAAAAAGGCCCCAGATCATCCAAGACCCTCCGGAACAGGAACTCCGTCGAGGGCGGCCCCCAAAAAGGCCCCAGATCACCGAAGACCCTCCGGATCAGGAACTCCGTCGAGGGCGGTCTTTAAAGCGGCCCCTGGATGCTGACACCAGGAAGGAGAACTGCGTGGAGACGATACCTTATTCTCTGCCACCAAAACGATTTTACGATCTCGGACCTCGGCGTTAGCTCTATTGTTAATATGTATATAATTCTTAGTCTTAAATTTTTCGACGTATATAGATGTAAGTATTTTTTCGCTTTCGTATTTAAGTGTAACTTCCGTATTTCATTCTATTTTCCAGAGTGATGTTGGAACGCCTCAGGCGACGAAAGACTCTGTGGATTGATGTCCGCCAAATTATATTCGTGTTTATAATTATATTTATAATCATAAATAATATTTGGCAAACATCCATGATTCTTTCTTTCGTTACCTGGGCGTCCTAACCCCACCTGTCATTCGACTTAAAATAAATTGAGTCGCGGCGCCCAGTCGAAAAAGTTAAAGTCCCTCTGACAATCGCCAGCGCAAGCGCGGCTTCGGTCATCGTTCACGCTTGTAGACTTTGGCTTGGCGAAAACGCGCCAATCATGCGAAACCCATATCCAGCAGCATCTCGAAAAGATGCTCGCTCGTTAACTTTCGCACTGCGAACGCGGGCTAATACCCCACTCACTTGCGCCGTGAGTGGTGCGCCGCCGCCCGAGCTAGCCGTTAAGTATAGCACGTTTCGAGACTTTCTAACGCTTGCCTGCCACCTTCACAGCAGCGTCACACCCGATCCCCGTTACGGAGAGGATTAAGCCGTATTCAGACGAGCGGTTCCCGGTTCCAATTACGGTTACGATTTACGGTCCGGTTCATGCACACGGTGCATCGCATTCACCCAAGATTGCAGCGACAACAGCTGAACAGTCACGTGACTTCATCGACCGCTGTGATTGGCTACGATCAGCGACGACTGTGGCCTGGTCGAAATCGCCGCGGCTGAAAATAGAGAGAAACCTAAACGCGCAACCCGAACTGGGATCGGATTGTGCTGCGCGTTGATTGGTCGACGATTCCAATCGTAACCGTAATCGGAACCAGGAACCGCTCGTCTGAATACGGCTTTACTCTGGATACCCTGGACCACCCCAAACCACCCTTGCCCTTCTTTGAAGCAGATGTCCGTTAAAGAGAGTATTACTCCCGTATCGGCGGTAATTACCGTCACCGCTACGTGACCCGTAAGAAGGTTCTCGTTAGAGCAGGGTCTATTCTGTAAGTAGAGTGAATGACGCCTGAAACAAAGACCTTGGATACTAATGGGCCCAAGTGGGGAACCACACATAACAATTTTGTGAGGCTCTCCACATGGGGTGATCGCTAGAGAGATTGATCAGCAGCCTGGGTCGGAGCAGTGTTGCGGAATGAACGTGTCATTCAAATAAATAACACGAGAATTCTAGATCTATCTAAACTATATATACCTTACACCTACCTTTATACCTATGTACCCTATACCTATATACCCATCCACACACTACTACTTTCCAACCGAGCAATTCACGCCTACCCCGAGCGCATAATGAATATACCTGTAGGCGATACTAACTGCCGAGCGTGTAAGCAAGAGCCAGAAACACTTGGGCATGTTCTCAGTGGATGCTCAAAGTATGCACGTTACGGGTACATCGAGAGACACAATGCGGCTCTAAAAGTGTTATATTACCGTCTTAGGCACTTCTATAATGTTGATCTCTTGCCCGTCTTGCCATACGCCCAGGGGGAACTCGAGTCTTTTGTGGAGAATGATCAGTGTAAGATCTACTGGAATTTCTCATTCTCCACCACTCAACGTATCAGTGCTACGAAGCCTGATATTGTCCTCCAAGATCTGAAGACCAAGATCATTTACGTGATTGAATTCTCGGCACCAGCCGATGGTAATATCACGGCAAAGGAGGAAGAAAAACGGGTGAAATATCAAGCACTTCTTTTCGAGCTTAGCAGGCTGTACCAAGGCTACAAAGTCCATCTTGTAGTTCTCATAATCGGCTGTCTTGGAGGTATGAAAGCTTCATTTCTTAGCCAACTCAACAAGATTCCGGCTTGCCAGCGTCAGGCTCATTCCATCGCAAACCGGATGCAAAAGGCTGTTCTTCTGGGATCACTTCATCTGGTCCGTCAACACTGTTCCTCATGACATTCTACAAAGCTTGGTAGCTCTAAAAAAGTATCCAGAGGTGAAACCTTCATCTCCAACTGTCCCGTCTGCCGCGTAAGGTCATCCGCGGCTAGAGACCTGACTCCAAGGAACAGTGTTGCACGATGTTATCTCGCGTAAAATTCCCGCTCTTGCTTACCTTCTAGGACAGAAGGAGCAGAAGTGGATGACGTAAACGTTCCAGTTGCGTCGGGATTGGTTGCTTTAAGGAACCATGATCGTAGCTTCCGGAGCCTACAACTTCTTATAATGTACAAAAAGTAAATTTCATTTTTCAGACACAAATATATTACATTCATAATCACCATCACTCGTTTTATTTTTCAAACTCATTTCTGTGGCACAGTCTCACTGAGAATATCAATGCTGTTTTTTGATTGGCTATCAGACGTGCGCGCAAGCTGGTCAGATTTACTTTACACACGGTTCGGGTGTGTGCGAAGAACTTCTCCCATAAAATGTGCGAATCGGGTGCTTCGTGTCTGCTACACAAGGACAAGAAGTCGAACTTCGCAGCAACTGTTTTAAAGCGCGACTTTGTCTAGCTGCTGGGCTTGCACACTTTAAGCAAGATTACTTTTTCTAGCTGTTGAGCCTGCGCATTTGATTCAAAATTACTTTTCAGGACCCCCGGAATCATAAACCTTAAATTTTCGATAATTTATCATTGTACCACAAATTTTCCAAATTTATCATAATTTTTTATATTAAAAAATTTCCGGAAATTTGTTGTAGTTTTACCATAAAATTTTCAAAATTGTTGGAAAATTTGTTTTTATTGTTTTTTAAATCGAAAACAACAGGTGCAGAAAGTACGCAGTTGTAACTTTTGTGAAGCTTACTGCACTGGCCCTCGGCTCATATTCGGGTCGTTTCCGGTTCGCCTCCAAATCGCCTAAAACTACACTTGATTCGCCTCTGGCTTGTACAGCAAACTTCACACTCGTGTGGAACTGCACACTTTCCGCACTTGTGCCAAAATATACATTTTGTACTTTAGGCTGTTCCTTGGATCTAAATAAACTCACAAAAAATCAAAATGTTGGAGGAATAAAAAATGAAAGCATATTTTGAAAATTTGCAGTTTCCATTTTTTGTTCCTCTGACGTTTAGCGAAGTTTATGTGAGTTCGTTTTAATCAAAGGAAACATCTTTCAGTAAGAATTTCTTTTTCGGACGTTTAGATGGATGCAAAAATTAAATGTTGATTACAGAGGTATTGTTTGTTTATCAGGGGGGGGGGGCTAGCTCTCAAGTTCTTAAGTTTACTGTGCCATAGCTTTGTGTGCTCCACCCTCAAAAAAGTACACCGATTCGGGCACGTTCACCGAGTTCAATCTTGGTGCTTTTGTTATTTCCAACGTTCTGGAAATGTAACTCGGATGCCAGGAGTGCCCCATGACACATTAGCCCAGGTGCGCCTCTACGCAAAGCATAAAGTGAGCGTCTGCCACTGCACCATTTGGCATCCTTCCCAGCCAGACATAGTCCTGGCACAGTAATAGAGGTGCTATCTTACGAGCCATCCTGACACTGCGCCGGAAGTAACCCGCTAACTCAGATGTCGGGTAAAATAGGGCGGGTGGGGCGGAACTTGTAAGATCATCGAGTCAGGTATCCATATTCAGCAGACTGCCTTGGTTTATTCTGTGTAATGTGTATGTACTCGTATATGTTCATAACTCGTATATACAAGGACCTATCCATTAAAGCTGATTTAGCCGCATATATAGGTAATGGATTACGAAATATGGAACTAAATAGACGACATACTCCTGTTTCAGATTATAGGCGTCGAAATTACTTAAAGATAATTCATAATTTTCGTAGCAATAATGCAGAAAAATGTTGTAATTACTTTGTTTGTGCAGTAAACCGATAAAAAAGATTCAAATGGATAAAATAAATACTAAATCCTGATACAAATTTTGAACTCACCGGATCATTACCCCACTGTCTATCTTGAGTTGGCTCATAGCTTTGATAGTACGGGTCCACCTCCGGTACAAAGTATGGCACTGGTTCCGAATAACCAGGTGGTGGTATGTCGAAAGGAGGCGGTGGCATGGCCACTGGAGGAGGAACACTCATATCAGGGAATCCTGGTTTTCTCGAATACTCCCTTCTGTCCGCTGTCATAACCTGAATGACATTTTCTTTTGGTGGCGATTTATCGAGATTCCTTCGCGAAGCTAAACCAGTACTGCCAATCACATCTATCGTTCCTGCCATCTTCCTACCCGGTGGCGGGCCAGCTCTCTTCGGACCCATAATGCCTGAGTACTTGCTGTTATAATTCGTAATTGTCACTTGCGGTATTCGAGAACCTGGACCTCCCGTGTTTCCGCCACCGCTACCGGCATTCAAGATTAACCCAACACCAGATTCACTTCTCATACGCTTTTGACGTTCACAATAAGCCCGCCACGTTTCTTCATTGAATCCATAGTTAAAATAATCCGTGATATCAGCCCCGGGCTGACGCCAAGGCTTGTCTTCCAATTGGTCAAGGTTAAACTCATGAGCGGGTATACCATTGATAACGCCGATAGTTTCAAATTCATCAATACTGAACTTGCCGGGCTGCTTACTCAATTTTTCAGGTACTCCTCCAGAAGTTAAAAGGCCACCTCGTTTTATATTAAGGCTGCTGTAAGCTGGTGTAGACTTAATATCACCAATGACAACATGTACGTCATCATCTGAGTCAGAGTCACTTGCAGCCTCACCATCCTCTTGACTTGAGTTATCTTTTGTACCATTTTCGTTCGTGCCAGTATCACCAGCATTTGATTCATTCAGGTGAGATTGTGACTCATCTCCAGGGGCACCCAGTTCTTCGGGAAGGACCTGAGAAAATTGGAAAGAACTTTACTTCTTGCATAGTTTAATAGAGTTATGACCCATGTCACAATTAAGGGCTCATTTAATACATAGAAAATATTTCTTTGCATTAGAAGTTTAATAATTATTTTAAAATAATAGTTTTAAACCATTTTTATTTGAAACAGTTTTAAATTAAAATTGTGTCTTTATGCAAACATCATACTAATTATTGTAATGAGAAGGAAGGGACTTTAATTATAACGAATAATTATAGCGAATAAATAATAAAAGATTGAAATTAAAGATAACAATAACGCACGCACGATATAAGACATTTAAAATTTTCAGAAAATGTATGAATTATTCAAATTTCGATCACTTGAAATATAATTAGGGTAAGCGGTATAATGGCTGGCCACCCACCAATGACTGACTAGGTGTTACACTCCTAATTTTGAAAAATTCTATGTAACGCTTAGCTAGGCACAACCTACCTTACTCCACGTACGCCAAGCTATCGCCGTCAACTATAAGCAGGCGCATTACCGGTTTCTCCGAGTTTAAGCCTAACTGTGATAACTGTCCTGCGGACGGTAAGATAGAAACCACAAGGTACTTACAGTGTGTTACCATGGAAGGATATGAACTCAGTGAATACCGATAACTTATCGAATGCTCGGTTAAAGAAAGAAGCTGATGACGGATTTTACCATTAAAAGACAATTATATTTATATATATTATCATATGAATGTACTCAACATCTTAAACAATAAAAATTTCAAAGTCAAATCCAAATATATGGAATATAAGTACATATGTACATGCGTTTACAGTATTAATTTTAATGATATGTTCTACCAGTCCTATGTTAGAAATGTAACGTTCCGAAGTCTACAAGTCGTTCAGCTGATAAAGCACGCCATGCAGTGCGCAAGTGAATGAATACGTAAATACTCAGACACACTATAACCGAAAGCGTCTGACCAGATATACGGAATATAATTAAGTTAGCAATAGATTTCACATTCCTGACAGAGCAAGATAACGTTAATCATTCAAAGTTCAATCTTTTAGATCGTACGTGCTCCTTCCACTTTTGGCATCGCACGTATATAAACCCAACTAACACCCCTGTTAATCGTCTTTACGTATCAAGCGGTCAACCTGCCAACTCGATCTACGAAGTACGAACCGCTTTGACTAAGTCGCGATTTTTACAAAATTGTGACCGAAGAAACGCTCTGACTAAGTCGCGTACTTTTCAATCGCCGCAAAATAGTTAACGTATTATTGAGCATTGAACTAAAGTCCCTTCGGCTGAGAATTTCGGTGTTCGTATGAATCATATTCCGGATAAAGTCTGCCGGTTATACGATCGTGAAAAAGAACTCAAAAGTGGATTCGGTAGTTGTTTAGGACCGTGTATCGTTTTACTAGTGAATAGTGATCGTGCATCCTTTCACTACTATAATTGAGTTACTTCCATGCAATCGTGCAAGTATATTCATTCAAACATCCGGTAGAATTCCGTCGCTGTTCTACGACATAAGGGCGATCCAATTGACAAGCTAATTGCGTTACTTTCGAGTAAATTCATACAAACATCCGGAAGAATTCCGTCTCTATTCTACAAAATAACGGAGATCTAATCGACAAGAAAACCTCTCTTGCCCTTTCAAGAAAAGAAAGGTAAATGTAAGTTTTTATTGTACTCATTTTAACTGATTATCTGTTCTTATACCTAATAAAACTTGTCAAATCTAACCTAAACCTTTTATTTAAACACTGCATACTGACACAGTCCCCAAAGTGCTGATAGTGACGAACAAACCCACAACAAATAATAATTAGTTAGGCTTTACCAATCTGACGTAATCAGCCACACTGGTCTCTCTCTTACTCAAATTTCCATACTACAATCACCTCTTGCTCGGGACGTGACATAGGTTAGTGCTGTCAAGTGCGTTTAAATGCCAGAGTAAGTAAACCGGAGATGCAGCATAAGTAAGAAATTTGAGCGAAAAGTTGTTGAGATTAGGAGTGTGCTTTTATTGATTTTTTTAATAGATACGATAGATTTATCTACAAAAATGTTTATTTTAATTTAATTAAGTGCTTGTATGTCCAACTATCGATAAATGGCCATGAATTAGTTCAAAACACTTCGTTTAAGGCAATAAAACGCTGGCCCCGCGACCCTACAAATGATTTAATTGCTTCGCACATTGACACATATCGCAGAACTGTCCTGAACCTCAGATAAAGGAAGTTTGTGAACTCTGTCAAGCGACAGGTCATACTCGTAGACACTGTAGCAAATTGAAGTCTAATAGCGGAGAAGTACGCCAGATAATAGGATTTAATCCGATACTTCAGCGTCGTTCAGAATTGAAGAGTTGGGGTCACAACCAACAGATGTCTTTATTGCACGAACTTGTACAAAATTCCCTCATCTAGATTACAAGAAATCGGGTGACGAACTTCTATTTATGGAAAACAAAGCAACACTATTTGCGAGCATTAAAATTGATAAGGCGGATACCAACTTATCTTCTTTGAAATAAAATATCATCCTACCTCGGAATTGCATTCAGTTCATCAAGGTAATGGAATCGGAACAGAATTATCTACTTCCTTATAATAAATTTGGTCATTCTGATCATACTTTGAAGATATTAACAGATATCTATTAAATCAGCTAGTAGAATGTGTTAAGGCCACAAAAGGAAAGAACACCAGTGACGTTTTCGGAAATCAAGGTAGACGAGCAAGCTTGTAAGGAAGATGTGAAATACCAGGAAGTAAACCCTTATTTTGTAAACCAAACAGAGCCCGCGACTAGGAATAAGAGAAGATAAGGATGATTGTACAATTCTAGAAAGATAATGGATTGATGACAGGAACATTATCTCATTATGCGAGTCCTGTGCTTCTAATGAAGAGAAAGAATGGAGAACCAAGACTAGTGATTGATTACCGACTTTCAAATGCACAATAGGAAAGGGTGATTTTACTACTACCTAACTTAGACGATCATTGAAGATTATTGAGTGATAGCAAGATGATTATCACGTTAGACATTGCTAACGGATATCTACATGTTCCATTAGATCAGGAAAGTCGAGAAAAAGCAGGGTCTATTGCGAAATAATTTTCTGTTTCATCTTAAAGATATATTGATTCCTGTCATAGATTGGCCGGACCAGAAAGAAAGATTAATCAAAGTTCTAAGTGTTCTGCGCGAAGCAAGACTTACGATAAATCTCTTGTAATGTGCGTTTTTGATAAATAAAAGGTTCTTTATCTTAACTACGAAATCTCTGGTGAAAGTATCTAACAAGGAGAGTCTAAACTACGTGCGATTTTAGACTTTCCTACACCTAAAAACACGCAAGATGTAAGGAGTTTTCGTGGCATGGCCGGATTCTTCCGACGTTTTATTCCTCGTTTTTGCGAAAAAGCGTTATCTCTATACCAGACATGCCCACCTAGGAGAAATTCCCGACCGCAACACATGGTGTGCTTCCACCTCCATTTCTCCTGAAGAGGTGAAGTAGTGGTAGAGTCGTATCGTGATTCCTCGTCTAGTAATGTCGCCTGCATGTGTATGGATATGTATGAAAGGATCACTATAAACCATCTCTCCTGGCATGTATGATTGCAGTATGTTAGAAGGGTGAAAGAGTTTTGGAATCGCGGCGGGAATAGCCTACGACCTACATAACGAATAAGAAATAGCCCTCTGTTGGTGTGGTAGCCTACAACCGGATATTCATTGTGCGCCTCACTTAATGTGGCCAACCCCCTCCATGGTTGTACAGTGACCTTGCCCGTGGCACAATGGCACCTGGAGGTACGAGAGTGTCCGAATGGCCTTTCGAGAACACCGGACGAACTCCCCGAGTAATCAGTCTTACCCTTGCACGTAGGGTTCTGCAGGGACAGACCTTTTATTTCTTTAGCTGCTCGTGGGATCAAAATGAACACGCTAAGAAACAAAATTTTAAAGGAAGGAGGAAGGTTGGGTCCAAAAGGGTCTAACATAATCTCTTTCTCTCAATCTGTCTCTCCGGCTAGCCAAACTCAGGCGGCGGCTGTGCCCCCGGCTCTTTCGGGAGTTAAGGGATTGATGGCTCCCCTGAATGAGGCCATGGAGACGGGAGCGGTCAATGAGCCCCCCCCCCCCCCCCCAAAAAAAAAAGAAAGGCATCAAAGGGTCTCTGAAAAGGAAACTGAAGAGGCAAGCACAGCAGGCTAGAAAGAGCGGCTGCAGGGGCTGGACCACCGGCAGCAACAATGCCGACAACTAGCATTGAGACCCAGAAGAGAGGTAGTGGCTCAGAGTACACACCGTCGGGGTAGGGGGGGGGGGTCTAAGCCTATAGAGGCACAAACCAGCCCAGCAGCCGGCGAACGGGGTGTCGTTGGGGACTGGGCTTTCAGCTGCCCAGAGGACTAACCCCTTGACGGTGGTGGTAACGGGTACGAGCTACCCGGACTCGTTTATCACTGCCGAGCAGTTCGAGATCTTCAGGGACGTCACCTAGAGGGTGCTCGAAGGAGTGTCCCCAAATCAGTGGCTAAAATTCGACACCTCCTTCTGCAGGGGAGGGATTTCCATATTTGTCGTAGCCGACCCAGCGGCTAAAGCTTGGCTGTAAAACACAGTGGCCGAGACAAGGCATGGGGAAGGTGAGTGTGTAGGGTTGAATTGCTCTAAGGGGTGCTGAGGGTTACGGCGTGGATCCCAGATAAGCTGCAACATCCGTTTGTGGTCCTTCGGCGCTTGGAGGGATTCAACCTCTCACTAAAGACATCGTCCTGGAGAGAACACAACGGGAGGTCCTCAACTAGCCACAGATCTGAGAGGAATAGGAAAGCTAGTCATGGGATCGGCCTAGTTTCCATATTACAGCGAAATCAACCCACCAGAGGAAGTACGTATACTGGTGGAATATTAAAAGACAGGCCTACAGGGCTGGTCACTGGGTCGAAAGGGCCCTAAGCGGAGCAGTAAACCTAACCGAAGGACAACTTAAGCAGAAAGGCTTCGCGATTGGAACCTTTATGGACATCGAAGGAGCCTTCAATTACACCTCTAGAGAGGTGATCAGGGCGGACATGATTGCATACGATGTGCCAACTGCAGCCGTGGAATGGACGTGCCATATGTTGGGCAACATGAACCTAACAACGACTGAGGGTGATACCACTTCATGTTGTGAAACTGTTGACTCGGGATGTCCTCAGGGAGGTTTTTTATCGCCGCTGCTGTGGCGCAAGAAGACGTGATTATCATACAAACCGAGTAAGATGAACGGGTTATATTCACCAGACGGTACAAGTGGGGAACCACACGTACACTAAAACTGGGAGGACAACATCTGGAAATCAAAGAACGAGCTAAATATCTAGAAGTCATCCTAAATAAGAAGCTGTTATGGAACGAGCACCTGGAAAATAAGTGCAAAAAGCTCACAGAGACTCTATGGTTCTGTAGTGGATCTATATAGCGATCCTGGACCCAGGCTAACCTATGCGGCGGTGGTCTGGTGGAGCAGGTTGGAACTGTCCACAAGGACAGAAATGGGCTTCACAACCTCGATGGGGTACTAAGCCCAAAAATCACAGTAAAATTCTGAAAAAGATTATTTTTTTGGCAACGTGGTACTGATGGTGTACAGAGGGGTTGGAGCCTAAAAATTGAAGTTAGTATTTTTGAGCAGCCCAAAAATCAGAGACTTTATGGCCACTGTAAAATTCTGAAAGATTCTTTTTCGACAAAGTCGTACTGACGGTGTTCAGAGCGGTTGAGAAGGATTTACAAGGATTGATGCCTGCCGTTTCGAGGTAAGAAACTCGCAAACGCTCTTGATTTTCCTAAAAAAGTCTGATAGGCGAAGAGAAAGAAATGAAGGAAAAGGATTTTTAATCAATATGATTCGGTTTATTATTATAAAATCGAACTTCCCGAACTGTTGCTGCTGGTCCACGGACGTCAGGAGAGAGGCTGATAAGAATTGCACAATTATTTATAATTTGATAAAACTGATTGATTCTACTGTACACTTTAACCCAAAACCTTAAGGTTACCGGATTGGATAATCCGGGCTGGAAATGCTAAGAGAAAATTTGCGTCTCAAACTCGATTCCCCCAACGCAAAGGACTATACTGAAAAGGATGGTACCGGTTCACTGACAGGGGTACACATTATATCAAGCTTGACATTGGGTGAAATCATTGACCCAAATCCTGAAATCAGTCAAAGCCTGATCTACTGGAAGAGAATCGAGCCACGAAGAAGAAATACTCATCGGAAAGGATTCCAGGAATCAACTGTTTTGGATTTGTCAGATCGGAAGCTTTAAACTCGATCATCCCCGAAATAATGCCCTGGGAGGCTGCCCATCAGAAACGTCTTCACTAATCAGAAGGGAAATTAGATTGCTGAGAACAATGGAGTGTTGGGAGGAAGGAGATTTGCATTTTTTGGTGAAGATTCTGGGCTTGGGTCCTCGGTCACGTTGCCTGGGCACAATGGCTGGTTGTCTCCTTCGGGAAGATCCTAAAGGTTTTTTTTTACAATCTAGCCTGCTCTCGTGCCAATTTCTTGTTTATGAGCTTGTTTGTCTGAGCTCGTTTGACAGCCTACGTATAAAAAGGGTACACATTATGTTGGTCCAAAAATGCATTGGAAAATTTTTTCCCCGATTTTGTATGCCCGGAAATGTGTTCGAATCCACACGACAATAATTCCATTTTTTTTTTTTTGACAAAAAAAATTATATTTAGAGGTGGCGCAAGCCCCATGAAGTTTAACACGTATTTTCCATAAGGAAAAATGGCGCTTTTGTACATTTTATTCAGAATCCGTGTTTTTTGCCTTGGTTATCTTTGAACTACAAACGCGATTGGTGCTAGAGATGTTTTCCAGGTGGCTTCTGAAGTCAGGAGATCATAGTTTTTGTGGGGGAGTGTTCTTATTTTTCGTAACGGAGTGGTTCTGGAGGTGAGCAACTGGCCCGCAAGGTTAGAAAGATGGTGGACAGTGAGGTTGAGGACAGTGGGGAAGGAATCCATCCCGCCAACGAAGCAGATCGCTCTACAAGTGATTACACGGGAGTTCCGGTAAGTGGAGCGATGGGTCTTGCGGCAGATGAGGACCCTGAGGAGGTGGACGGTAGCTCAGGAGTTACTCTGGGGGACGAAACTGGAGCTAAAAAAAATATATTAGGGGGCGCCCCAGGAAGCGTGAAGAGGGACAGGGGAAAATATTGAACTATTTCTTGAGAAGTGGGAACGCGAAAGATAATAAGGCACGGGCCTTTGAAACAAGGGAAAGACTGTCTAGAACTCTTCCAAGAGACCATGGAAGTTGTAGTTTTGTGAAGGAGACAGGGGATGTGCCCAAAACTGAGAACGACCAGGATGGGAACTCTCAAACGAAAGAGGAGGAGGGGCCAGTGGGAAAAGAGGCCTCAGGAGTATCGGAAAAGTGCGGAGATGCGGAGACCAGTAAAAAATGTGTTGACTGTGGTAAGTGCCAAGAAAAATGGAAAGAGGTGCTGAACGAGAGTGAGAGCAGACTGAAAAAGTGGTGGGCTCACGAGTTAAAACAATTAGACAATAAGTGGCAGGACGCATTGACCTTTAAAAAGAAGCAGGTAATGGGAACTGATGGATCTGTCGAGAGCGTTGATGCACCAGCCTCTGGGTTTTTTACTGCAAGACTGGACGTTCTACAGAAGAAAATAGACAGCTTGGAAACTTCGATGGTGGCCTTGAAGAGCTGGATGTCTGAAGGTTTCCAGGAAGTGTCTACCAAATTAGTTAAGTGCGCGAAGTTGTTGGAGAGAGACAAATGGTCAGTCTACGAGAAATTTTCCTCCATCAAAGTTGTCAGAAAATGAAGTACTGGCAAGGAGCACTAGAGAGGGGACCGGCGCTATGGAAAAAGTAGTTGACGAGAGATCTGCATCAAGCGAGCCAAGCAGGGATCCAAGCGGAGGAGAACCAAACTCCAACGCCTTGACAGATTCACTGGAAGGGCTATCTCTTACTAAAAATGCTCCAGAAAAGTTGAAAAAAGGGGTATGGAGCTACGAAAAAAAGATTTGGGAAAAAAGCAGGAACGATATTCTAGTGAGGGCGTTGGCGGAGCGAACTGGCGTGGAAGCTCTGGAATTTTGCGCTCTGGTAAAGAGGCAAAATAGGCTGAGTATTACCGTGACTTCTATGACTGGGTTGGCTGAAGGTGGGATACTGTTGTCGCTGGGGAATCATACGCAGAAAAGATCGCTGGTGAAAAAGCAGAACCTAGAACACCTAAAAAAAGCATCGATCGTGGTGACAGATGATTTCACTTGGAGGCAGAAGGAGGTAAATGAATGGTTGAACGCCCTGGCAGCCGAGGCGACAAGTCAAGGCAGATCGGTGCATGTTAAATACTTCCAGCAGAAGATCTGGATTGACGGAAACTGGTATCAGTGGAGAGAGGAGTCAGCGACGCTAGAGAAAATGGAGGCTGATGTAAGAA
>CAKNWW010321776.1:4498-19365 GCA_932074435.1 Andricus kollari | reverse complement strand
AAGTAAAAAATTACAGAAGTTTCGTGTAAACTTATACAATTTTTTGGAAATATACTGTTCTGAGTTTCTTGAATGCTTTAAAGTTTAACATTTTGAGTAAAATTAATAAACTTTTATGTCAAAAATCTTTATTAAATACTATTCACATGCGACTAATATGGCGCATTAGGGACTAAAATCGGCAGGTAATTTGGCGCACAAGTTTGTGGTTTGTTTTGCTCTTTTTGTATTTACTTTATGATCGGGCATATCGTTTTTAACGCATTTGTCAAGTTCTAGTAAAATTTTCTGTTTTTCCCCTGGGCGCGATTAAATATATATTTCCTAATCATTTTTATGTCGTTTCTTTATTTGAGGGACTGATAGCAAAAGCGGACTAAAAAAAGAGTCAGAGCAAAAGCGGGTTGATATGTCTCAGCGCACGAACGAATTAACCCACGCGTTACGAGCAAAAACGAGTTCGTGGACTAACGCATTTTTGCCCGCACTCATATTTCGATTCGGTTCAACTCCAACCGAACACTTGATTCGTTTTTGGCTACGCTGATCAGTGCTAAATTGATGCCTGGAAAGTTAGATTGGAAACTTATATTTAAAAAGAATTGGTGATAATTATCAAAAAAATTCATTTCATTTTTAATACGCATGATATTTTGCAAATGAATTATCAATATCAATACCATGGGGCCCTAGAAATAATTGGCTTCCCATTGCGTGGAATTGGAAAACTAAAATAGGAATAATTGCACGAAAATTGTTTCAAGGGGATTGGTTGCGATTCGTCACATGATTCGCGCTAAATCTCAACAATTTATAGATAAAAGGAGTTTTTATATTGAACTCATGAAAGTCATTAAATTTTTTTGTATTTTATAAACAACTTTTATGAGCCATTATCGGCACCAGCTATTTATGATGTAATAAATCAAGTTTTTCCTACGAAAACGACCAAAAATTACTCGGCAATGACACCTAGATATCATATATTTAGTCAGTTAATAACAACTGATGCTTATTTAAATAAACCTAATCAACAAATGCACTGTTGGTCTATTTTCCGACGCACTAGCTTGGTTCTTTCAACGGAATTAAATGTTATTAACTAATTTATAAGTCTTTAGGGATATGACAATCGACAGTTATTATTTTTAAGAACAATTTTTTTAACAAATTTGTATTATATCATGTATTTATGAATGAAAAAATTCCACTTTTCACCCAGGAATTAACAGCCAATTATTTATCAACAATTTCTTCCTATTAATCAAAAACGATTAATGATTCTTAATTCAAAATTAATTAAAAAATTCATTTTTTGGCTATTTTCAAATAGTTAATCGTTATCCAAGTTTTTAAAAAAGTTACAAAATTAATTATTAACAGTTGACCAAGTTAAAAAATAAAGTTTAATTGGTGGAAAATAGCCAGATAATAAATTATAGTAATAATAAATTGAGTTTGTTTAAAGAATGATAAATTTTAATTATTGGTTATATAAAAGCGTTGATAAATAATTGGCTATCAATTATTCCTCAGAGAAGCGGAATTTTTTGTTTATAAATAGGGAATTATTTCGCAACTGCAGTAACCTAGCAAAAAAAAAAGTTGTCTGCCCGAAGTCAAACTTGGTCAAACTCTATTGATAATAAATCATTATAATAATATAATAACAATATTAAGATTAAGATAATTATAAATTATAAATAATTTTTGCGAGTTCTAATTCTTCTATTTGGTAATAGGAAATTTTGTTCAGTACAGTTTTCATAAGTTTTTGTATGCCCTTTCCATTGATCAGAAACATTTTTTGAAATAAGTAATATTCAGCCTTCAAAAATAAAAGCCAAAACAATTTTTTTTTTTTTGTAAAACGCATATTTTGCCATCTTTTTATCTCAAATGAAAGTTTAAGTGTCTGCCTTTAAGAGCTTTGAGGTTAATTAGTGGGCATTTTTATTCTCATTAATAAAAGTAAGCAATGAGTTTAGATATTAGAGGTGGTGCAAGCCCCATGAAGTTTAACACGTATTTCTAATACGTGTGTTGAAATATCTGTATCACCCCCATTAGTCTGTTTTGTAGGGTCCCAAAGAAAACCCGCTGATTATGATTTTTTTCCGGTTTTTTAAATGTAAATAGTTTCTGATACATAAAACACTACTTTATACTGATTACTTTATGCAATTTTCTCTTAGAATGGAGATAGAAAGTCGCAGTTTTATGAAAATTTTCCATTTGTTATTCAATTTTCAATTAGAAAGAAGTTAGAGTTGATTAATTTTAACAAACATAATTGCTTAAACAATTAATAATTGCCTATAGCTATCTTCTTCTATATTAATACTAGATAGTTGCGGGGTTTTACTGAATTTTTTAACTTTTGTCCATTTTTCAATTAGAGTGAAGTAATAATTAATTCATCTTAACAAAATTAATTGCTTAAAAAATTTATTATTATTGTTATTACCTATCTTTATCTATATTAATGCCCGATAATTACGGTTTTTTTTCTGAAACTTTTTGCCCACTTTTCGCTTAGTGAGGTAATAATTAATGCAAGTTAATAAAAATAGCTGCTTAAACCATTTATCACTGTTAATAACTATATTCTGATAGATAAGTGCTAGAAAGTTGTCGATGTTTCTGAATTTTTTTTTGCCTTTTTAGTTATGAACAAATAATAAATAAACATTACAGAGAAAAATATTCTAAACAATCTCTTTCTTTTTCGTAATATATTTTGCTAGAGGGGGGAGGGTGCTCATATCAAGATAGGTTCAATTCCAAATTTTTCTTTTACGCTTTGCAATAAACTTCTTGTCATCCTAATTATTCCATTCTTTGTTTTTCGTGTAAGATAGCTTTTTTGTTTAAATTAATTATTTCAAACATTGGGAAAAGTGAACAAAAAGTTGAACATTTCACAAAAAATTGCAATTATCTAGCATTATTCTAAGTGAATATTATAAACAATAATAATAAATTGTTGAAACAATTACGTTTGTTAACATTAATAAGCTATTCCCTCTGTCTAATTGTAAATTGGACAAAAAGTGGAAAATTTTCGAAAAAACCCCGACCTTCTATCTTCATTCTAAGAGAAATTTGCTAAAAACAGTAATAAATTGTTTAAACAGTTTATTCAAACATCTAATTATCAGTATAAAGTAGTATTTTATGTATTAGAAACAATTTGCATGTAAAAAACGCAAAAAATCATAATTAGCACCAAAAACTCGCAAAACCCATCTTTTCCTTTATGGGGTTTTTTTGGTACTTTATAAAACAGACTTATGAGGTTGATATTTGAAAAGTAATATTGTATTCGCATTCTATGGCTGGTTGTGAAGAGAAATGTAGTTTCAACACGATTCAGCTAATATTGAGGATTCTGAATCAAATTTAAAAACCGTTTTTTTTCTTATGGAAAATGTGTTAAATTTCATGCGGCTTGCGACACCTCTAAATATCATTTAAAAATTTTTTACTTATTCTTATGTAAATTCGAACAAATTTTCGGGCGTTATTCATAAAAATTCGAAAAAAAATGTTTGGACTACTCTAATGTTCATACCGTGTCTAGTCTGCTCCTTACAAATAACACATTTGTTAATTAAGTTTATTTATAAAAAATAAGCACTTGTCCTCTTGTCAAAGATTGCGCAGCTATGTTAACAATGAGATTCAGCTAAATAATGGTTTGCAAATTCCACAACAAAAACGGCATTCTTATTTGAAAAATGCATAAGACGAAAAAAAATGTCCCATAACATTGTTCATAACAATAATTGATCGTTATCTAAGTGTTTGAAAAAAATTCAAAAATACGTTCTTAAGAGTTGATTACGCGTTAAAAGAACAACGTTGAAATGATGAAAATAGTCAGAAAATCAAATTTTTAATTGATTTTGCTTAAACAATCATTTATTTTTATTGATTAATAGCAAGAAATGGTTGATAATTTAATTGGCTGTTAATTCCTGGGTGAAAAGTGGAATTTTTTAGTGTGATGAATCGCAGCCAATCCCCTTGAAACAATTTTCGTGCAATTATTCCTATTTTACTTTTCCAATTCCACGCAATGGGAACCCAATTATTTCTAGGGCCCCATGGTATTACTATTATACCATTAAACCATTCCTCTTTTGTGGTAGGCGTATTGA
This sequence comes from Andricus kollari, assembly GCA_932074435.1. Classification (NCBI taxonomy): domain Eukaryota; kingdom Metazoa; phylum Arthropoda; class Insecta; order Hymenoptera; family Cynipidae; genus Andricus; species Andricus kollari. The sequence continues at coordinate 15,202 of CAKNWW010321776.1, read as the reverse complement.
TAATTAATTTGTAAAATATTATGCTAAAAGTGTAAGAAATAATTACTTCGGCTCTGGGTAGATTTCAAGCTGAACTCTTCTAGCTTAAAAGAAGCTTCTAGATTCAGCGGTTTCATTTGAAAAGTTGAATGGTCAATAACAATTATTAATGTGTGAATTAAAAGCGTCGGAATAATTACGGGATGTCTTTCACACTTAAATTGGATAATGCTGAGGAGGGAAGCTTTTCCAATACGAGATTTTCAGTTTTGAAACTCATTAAGATCGTAATTATACCGACGCCTTTAATTCATACATTTAATAACTTTTATTAAGCATTCAACTTTTAAGATGAAACCGCTGAATCGAGAAGCTTATTTTAAGCTAGAATTCAGCTTGAAATCTCTATCAACAGCCGAGATAATTATTTCTTACATTATTAGCTCTACTAATTACAATAATCTTTAAATTCAAGTAAAACATATTGCCATGAATTTTTTCGAATTTGTGGTAATTGTTGAACGTGTGGAGGACTTCAAAGTCGACATCGTTTTACACGTATAATGTTGAAGAATATTTGTTTTCTACTTAACGTTCTGCTATCTTTTCTCGCAGAGTAATAAAGATTTATTAGGGCCTGTTTGACAATTTTTGTAAATTGTATTGAAATATTGAATAGCGGAAGTGTCCTGAAATTTTGAATTTGAAAGTGCATCATTTAACCCCCAAACTGTTTTAGGATTGCGCATTCAAACCTATAATTTTAAGGACAATAAGTATCATATCGTAGTATCAAGTGACATTCAAAAGAACTGGATAGATTCTTACTAAAAAAATGGGATTTCTGTCAAAAGAAACACAGAAAATCTCCCGGTGTAATATTCCACTTCAGGTAAAAAACAGCGTGTCATGTTTAAACAAAAGAAAGTATGCCTACGTTACAAAAATATGGTGGCCCTGAAAAGGGCCGATTAAATGCTTCCAACACCAGAATCAGCTTTGGACTTAACCTCCGAAACCGTATAGAGTACGTCCTTGACGTTTCAAAGCATAGACAACGTCCATGGCGGTGACTGTCTTCCTCTTGGCGTGCTCAGTATAGGTGACAGCATCACGGATGACATTTTCAAGGAACACCTTCAGGACACCTCGGGTTTCCTCGTAGATCAAGCCAGAGATACGCTTGACTCCACCACGACGAGCCAGGCGACGGATGGCGGGCTTCGTGATTCCCTGGATGTTGTCACGCAAAACTTTACGATGCCGTTTTGCTCCTCCCTTTCCCAAACCTTTACCTCCTTTACCACGGCCAGTCATTTTTCAAAAATGGAAGAACTTACGACGTACTCAAACGAAAAGTTGAACTCGGAATGCTAAAAATTTTCAATTTCAATTTCATAAACGTATTTATTAATCAGTAATTGTACATAGATGGTGTATACATATGTGGATTCTTATATTTAGAGTATCTATCCTGCTCGGAATAAGCCTGCTTTAATTATGAGTTGTAATGGTGGTATTTCGCATGTGCCAAGTGTATTGCACTTAATCAGTGAGATAGAAATCAGGAGAAATTTTAATAAAAACCTGATAAATTTTAATGAAGCCTAACCTAAAAAGAACTATACAATATTTACAGAGATAAAGACGATGCTTCTTTAACTTAGATCCACCTTAAAGTAACATATGATGTGGGAGTTTGTGTTTTATTCTGAAATGCGCCGTTTCTTTATTTATAAGAGGGATGTTTTTAATTGACTCAATGTCGTTCAATTGTTTTTCGTAGAAATTTTTGGTTAAGATATAAACATGATCTCTGATATACTTAATGGAAAATTTGTCATGTAGCTCCTTAATTGTTTTAGTATCGTCTATCATTTTTAGGCATTTATTTTGAAGCCGTTGCAAGTTGTCGTAGTTAGATTTACATGTGCTGCTCCAGACGGGAGCTGCATACAACATTATGGGTCTTATAATTGTTTTATAAATTATCAGTTTGTTTTATTCGCTTAGGCCACTTCCCTTACACAGTAGAGGGTACAACATACCTATAGATTTGTATCCTTTTTTACAAGCTTCAGTAGTGTGTTTTCTAAACGTAAGTGTTTTATCTAAATTTTGTCCTAGGTATTTAACAGATTTACTAATCTCGACATTATGATTAAACATGCTTAGAACTAGGGGTGTGCCTTTGTACTTTCTTTTCGCAAATACTATCATTTCAGTCTTTTCAACATTAATCTTAAGTTGCCATATTTTAAAGTATTTTTCTAATATCACTGCATGTCGTTGTAAATATTTAATAGACATGTCCCTTTGATAAGAGCTTGCAAAAATAGCTGTATCATCGGCGAACAGGGCCTTCTTAGTATCTTTGGTCGACGGAATGTCATTTATATAATATATAAAATATCTTGGACCCAAAATGGATCCTTGCGGTACACCAGCCTTGGCATAATGGCAATCTGAATGAGTGTCATTTACTTTTACTCGAAATTTCCTGTTATGCAGGTCTGTGGGGTCGCTTATATAGCCACAAGAACCGAGTCCCCCCTCTAAACGACCGTGCGCTTTATCCCCTCTTTCCTGTCACTGACAATGAAGCCAACGCATTTCCCCTCTTGGTGAGTATCAACCAATAACAAGATATTCCTCCCTTCTCAAAACTGAGCGACCTACCAGCTTATGAGTGACGTGGCTATATAATAGCGCCCATTGAGCGTTTTCGTCATTGTTTGAGAATTCTTTTCGAAAGCAGCGTTGTGAAAAAATGGCTCGTACGAAGCAAACTGCTCGTAAATCTACCGGTGGAAAGGCACCGAGGAAGCAGCTGGCCACCAAAGCCGCTCGCAAGAGTGCACCTGCCACTGGCGGAGTGAAGAAACCTCACAGATACAGGCCTGGAACTGTCGCTCTTCGTGAAATTCGTCGCTACCAGAAGAGCACTGAGCTTTTGATCCGCAAATTGCCCTTCCAACGTCTCGTGCGTGAAATCGCTCAGGATTTCAAGACTGACTTGCGTTTCCAAAGCTCTGCTGTCATGGCTCTTCAGGAAGCCAGCGAGGCCTACTTGGTCGGTCTCTTTGAAGATACAAACTTGTGCGCTATCCACGCCAAGCGCGTCACCATCATGCCCAAGGACATCCAATTGGCTCGTCGTATTCGTGGAGAACGTGCTTAGAATTGTCTAATACCTATGTTCAATCGGCCCTTTTCAGGGCCACCAAATGATTTTTACGAGGAATAATTTTTGTTTCATACATATTTTTTAAGTTCAATTTGAAAAATAGTTTCTCACGTTGTGGAGTAATACTCCCAGGTGGTCCAATAAAGGTCAGGTTTAGTTATCTAAATGTTTCTGCGCCATTCCTATGGGGAAAGAAAGGATTACGACTATCATAAGTACCTACCAAGTTTTACTACAAGAAAGGAGATGGTTTCGGAAAAAAGGTGGCTAGTTTTAAAATCCTGTGGCCAATCCCAGGTAAAAGGATAATATAACTATAAATCGGTTCACGATTTTAGACCATAAAGCTATTGAAGGGCGGATTTCAGATTAGTGTACAGTAAAAAAAACTTGGCAACAAGTGCTTGCCTTCCGATTTAAAACTGCTCAACTTTGCGCCACCTCTAAGCATTAATTAAAAATTCTAAAAAAAACTGCTATTTTTTATGTTCATAGGAATGCAATGGTGCTTAAACATTTCGGAAATTCGAAACTTTTTTAGACTATCTTAGTTCTTAGTACAGGAGTCTGTAGAATCCACAGGTGCAACCCAGGATTTACCAGTTTTTTTCTACGGCAAACTGAGAGACAATTTATGACAAGAAGGCAACTCTTTGAGATACTTGGACTGAGGTAAAGGATGGGGATTACGGTGGTCCAAAAAAGTCTGATTTGGAATTTATGCATAATTTTTTGTATAGTATTTTTAATTAATATTTTAATAAGCCGAGTTTCTTTTTTCTGGACACTAAACTTAAACCCGTCCTTCAATAGCTTTATGGTCTAAAATCGTCAAACGATTTATGGTTATACTAGCCTTCCACCTGGGATCGGCCAATATCACCGCAGGAAAAAATGTCACGAGGTTCTGATAACGATTACACGAATCGATTAAGTTTTCTGAACAAAATGGTGTTTCTGACATTTTTGTGAAAAATTTGGCTTCAGAGCTGTTTATCAAAATACAAGTAAAAATGCTGTAAATAGGTCGAGTGCTCAAAGACCTGTACCTTCACATGACCCCACGCTAATATGTTGGAAAAAATTCTGGTGTGAACGACATATTTAGAATGCAGTCAAGATTTAAAAATATTCAAAAATGTCGTTTTTGCTAGCATCTTTGTTGCAGATTTTTATTGAGGAATTGGATGGAGCTATCGCGCCTTTTAATGGCTTGAACTGTAGGGCAATGTACACTGATTCCAATATTGTTCATGAAAGTGAATAAAAATTATATTTCAGCGATAAAAGTCGCTCAGAATAATCTTGAGTTTAAAGAGGCAAGGCACGTGCCACAGTAGTGTAAAAAAGTGGCAGGCAGAAGTTTTCCCCAGATGTGTCCACGACCTTTTCTCGCTCAAAGTGTGCATCAAGCTTGCACACAAATTTTCCTGTATTTTGTTTATTTAATTTATTATATTTATTTCTGTATTATATTATAATTGTCATTAATCAGGCGGATAATTCTCTACTGAAATGGGTGAAAAAAATCGGCCCTAATTTGATTTCAACCGTTTTTAATATAATTAGTTCAAATTGTTATCTTTTTCAATTTTAATATTATTCTCTTTAGAATAGGTAATTTGAAAATCTTTCACTTCAAAAGTTCTACATTTTAGTTTTAAAAACCTAATCAATCAAAAATTAGAAGCGATTGAAAATTATGATTTTGGTTAAACAATATTTTCCCTTGATCAACTGTAAGTATAAATTAAAAAATGATTGTTAAAACTGAACTGTGCTTTCAGAATTAAAAAGCTATTAGTAATTGATTGTACACGCCGATTCGAAATCAGTTGACACTTTTAGAATTTTCAGATTTCAACGTTAAAAATTAAACTGTTTTAGTTGGCAAGTCTAATTAATTAAACAAATGTAAACGCCCCATTGAAATTTTATAAACTTTTTTCAATATATCTAAGCTGAACACTACTTGAAATAAAAGTTAAATTAGTTTTATTTTAAATAGTTTAAAAATCCTTACAATGCTTCAAAATTTTATTTCAAAATCTTCAAAAATCTAGATGCTGTTTTACATTTGGTCACATTTAAAATTATTATAGAAATTTTTGCAGTACTTATAAGCAGCTTTTTAAATGATTCGAATTTTTCATAACATTTTTTAAAATCCTGCCAAATAATTTAAAAATTTCTTAAGATCTTCCACATTCATTTTTGACAAGTTTGTAAACCTTTCTAAATGTTTTCACATATTCTGTTGAAATTGGGTTTTAAAAATAAAAAGTAATTTCCAATTTTCCGAAGAACCTTATAAAAAAATGCTTTTCATTCTTGTAAAGCCTTTCACGATTCTTAAAAAGCTTCTAAATTTGTTGTTCGTAATCTTCAAAAATCTATATTTTTTTAAAATTAGGACGTAAGCTATTTGCACCAAAAGTTTTTTTCTAAGAATAATACGTGTCCGATTTTTATTTATACACCAAAATTCAAATATTAGACTTACAAATCAAGTTTTTTTGTTAAGAGAACATTTGAAAATGTAACGTTGTAAGTTTAGTTATTTTGTCTTTTCTTTTGAATACTTGATTTATAATTACTGATTTTGAATGAACAGACGGATATGTCTAAATATGAATTGATTGTTTCATTTCTGAATATAAAATTTGTAATTGAATGCTTTAAAAATGAAAAATTTTATACTAAAACAGTATTTGGAATTTAATAAAATTCATCAGTTATAAATATATTATTTGGAAGTTATTTTAAAACTGAAAATATTTTATGAAGTTTCAACGGGGCGTTTACGTTTGTTCACCTAATTAGTCTTTCCAATTAAATCAGTTTAATTTTTAACGTTGAAATCTGAAAATTCTAAAATTGTGAACTAATTTCGAATCGGCTTGTAAATCAATTATTAATAGATTCTTAATTTTGAAAGTACAGTTCAGTTTTAAAAATCATTAATTAATTTATATTTACAGTTGATCAAGTGAAAATATTTTTCAACCAAAATCTTAGTTTTCAAACGCTTCTAATTTTTAATTGATTAAGGTTTTTAAAACTGCATTTTAAAATTCTTTTAATGGACAGAATAATATTAAAATTAAAAAAGATAACAATTTAACTAATTATTTAAAAAACGATTGAAATGAAATTTGGCCGATTTTTTTCCAACCTTTTCAGTAGCGAATTATCCGCCTTGTTAATGACAATTATAATATAATACAGAAATAAACATAATAAATTAAATAAATAAAATACAAGAAAATTTGTTAGCAAGCTTGATATATACTGTATGTCTAATATTAAAAAGGTCCCGGAAGCTGGAATTACAACATTGTGATATCGATATGGGCACTATGCCATCATTTAGTGCTCATTTATACTGCAGAAAAAAAATTGTGTGCCCGGTAATTTTGATCAAAAACATGTAGTAATGCCAGCTTCAGCTGAAGCCACAACTCCGGTATGCGAAACTCGGAAACTATTAGTGATATCAAGATCTTCTTTGCGCAGGAATTTAGTGCTAATTAAGTGCTCTGGATTGGTGCCATGCACAAAATCCGGACACATTTTTTTTACCAAAAACGTGTAGTAATGCTGGCTTCAGGTGCCTCTGGTATGTGGAACTTGGAAACTATCAGTGATATGAAATTCTCCTTTGCGCAGGAATTTAGTGCTAATTAAGTGTTTTGGATTTGTGCCATACACAATGTCCGGGCACATTTTTTTTATCAAAAACATGTAGTAATGCTGGCTTCAGGTGACTCTGGTATGTGGAACTCGGAAACTATTAGGGGTATCAAATTCTACTTTCCACAGGAATTTAGTGCCTATTTAGTGCTAATAAATGCCGCAAAAACTAAATTTTGTGCCCGGTAATATTAGTCAAAAACATGTAGTAATGCTAGCTTCAGATGGAGCCACAACTCCGGTATGAAAAACTCGGAAACTAACAAAAACCCAATGCCTCCGTATTGAGATAAGAATGTAAAAATTATTGAGCAATCTGTAGTGACAGGCGTCTTAAGTAAAGTAATTGGGAACAATAAGGGTTAAGTAAGAAGGTAAGTACTTTTTTATACTATAATGTTTATAATTTTGCCATTTTTTTATCTATAATCTGTGAATGTAAATAAATGTTTTACCAAATTATCCAATTTTACGACAGGGTGGGCCATCGATAGTTCCCCGAACTCGCTTGTCTTCCTCCTCTCTCTTCGCGTTCGCAAAATGTTTTGAAAAAGTATACTTTTTCTAAACAATCGGCGGATAGAAGACACTTCAAATTTTCATATCAAATTTTTTGTTATGATTTTGTCAACAGTCATTGGGTGAAACAGAAACGATCTTTAGTTTTCGGTGGATGTTCGGCTTGTTCACATCATCGGAATCGCTAACCGCATATACTTTTATTAAATTTGTTATTTTGTTACTACGTGTTGTTATTTGTTATACTTGTTTTTATTAAGTTTGTTGAAAATGAAAGGTGAAATTAATGTTAGGCCAGGAAGGCCGAAGAAACTGTCGAACAGTGTGATAGTGAACGCGATCAAAAAAAGAAAGTCAGATGTTTTTCGATCGGACGATCCAAGTAAAATTGTTTCAAAAAAGGCTAAAGTGTAGAGAGATTTGTCCGCTGATTTAAACAGTGAACTAGCACCTGCAACAATATACAATCTGATGCTGTAACCAGATATTCAAAACTACGTTACATTAAGAGAAGACGTAATTGATAGAAAAGTACACGGTAAAAAATCTTGTTGGAAATTACCATGGCGATCATGGGACAGAAAAATACCACTGATTGCCGTGGTAATTTTACCGAAACGTTGAAAAAATAATGCAAAACAGTACAATCACACGCAGACAGCAAAATTACCATAACCCAAATTTCAGGACAGTTGAATTTCACCATTTAGTTGAAAAGTCAACTGACAGTGTAAAATTGAAAAATATGCTTCAGGAACATAACCTCACAAACCGTTTATCTTTTACAAAACACATGTATCCAATAAAAAACTATACATGTCTTTATATAACGTATATGAATTTCGTTAATTTAGATTTCAGCCAATCTGATTCAAACTAGAAGAGGTTAAATTGAACACTCGAGGAAAGATTTGGCTCGATCTACAAACTTCGTTATATATGTATATTTCAAACATTAAATTTATCGTAAAAGAAAATATTCACTGAATGTATAAATAGTTATTGTTAAACCTTTTAACCATTAAAAATAATTAGAAAAAGCCGGCGTGTTCGACCGCTAATATATACGCACATATGACGCGAATAACATTGTCTCGAATGCCACATATTCAACGTCGAAATGGCTGGAATTACTACATTCTAGTAAATTTACCCTCTTTCTGTTTTGTCGTACTTTTATTTTGAAGTGGATTAATTTATACGTAGTGAATTAATCATAATCTTGTAAAAGTACATTTCAGTGTCGGTTACACTACGCACAGTGGGGCCAAACCGAAAAAAACCCAGACGAAAGTCCTAAAAGTGAAGAAATCGTCTTCAAATTCACGACTCGGGGGTTTTCGGGGTCGCTGATCACGAATCTGAGCTCATTTTTACAAAATTCAAGATGGCGGATCTAATATGGTGGACACGATTTGTAAAATGTACGTACATTCTGTCCAAGATTGGTGTATGGGGGTTTGCGGGGTCGCTGATCACGAATCTGAACTCAGATTTGAAAAATTCAAGATGGCGGATCGAATATGGTGGGCACGATTTTTAAAATGTACATAGATTCTGCCCAAGATTGGTATATGGTGGTTTTCTTGAATCTAACAGACAATTCTAATGATAATAATAAGAGTATTATTATATAATTCTTTGAGATTTTTAATTAAAATTAATTATTAAGTGTGTTTCATTCAGAATAATAATGTTTGAATTGAATACAAATAGCCTCTCTCTTCAAACTGGATATAATTACAGTCAATTTTATCTAAAAAAATTCAGTACTGGAAAAAAATAAAGTTTATACATTTTTGATCGACTAGTATGCTCTATAATAGTCGAAAATGTGCGCAGGAATAACGAGAGTTTGAAGTTTCAACTAAAGTCGGTTCCAAAGGTCTAGCCCCTCACTTTTTTTGCTTGCGACTCGCACAAAAAAAATCTCTGAGGAGGGCGACGTTAGGAAAAATCTGAACAAATTCACAGGTATTCTTTGAACATTTCTGAATACAATGCATTTTTCAAAATGATGAAATATGCAATAGTTTACTTTATACGGTGGTTTATTCACAAAAACTTTATCTTGCGAACGAATGAAGATAGGAATCCGTTCAATGGCTCCAAATGTCGAGTTTTGTCATGCGATTTCAGTGCAATAATTAAATTGATGATAAAATCATTCTTACTCAAGAGAACGAAGCAGGGCCGTTTCAACGTCTTAAAGATGCCTTGCTTCTGGAATTACTATTGTCATAGAAAGGGTACTTTTTTTGCTGCCACTTGTCCCGCTGTGTTGGTCACGCGCCCAGACTGATTAAAGTCAGAAATATTTAAAATTATTTTTTGTGCGAGTTGCAAGCAAAAAAAGTCAGTGATACCTTTGGAACCGACTTTAGTTGAATCAGGCTTCGCTCCTGTTGCGTGCGCTGTCATACGGACTGTTTACTAGGGCGGAGTGAAAATGATCAAATTAGTCGAATCGTTTGAGCTGAGCGAAAACAATTTGTGAGTTGACATCCGAAAAAATAAAAAATAAATTTTGAAATCGGTTGACCAATTTTTTTATAGGTTAGATTGAAAATCACATGCGCTATTCTTCTTCTCATAATTGTTTGCTTAATACAATACTATATTATAAATGGTTATAATATTTTACTTACTTCTAGGAGCTGATTTCATTTTATATGAATGGAATTGATAATTCCAATAATTCAGGCTTTTAAAACACCCAAGTCTCCTTTTGTCTCTTCTGAACGCACTACTCACTGCTTCTACGAACGCTACATTTCAACTAACCTCAGCACTGCTCAAGTCGAGTTGGGGGCCTATTATGAGTGAATTCGATTTCACTAGGGACTACGGTAGCCGATCCTAAGTCGAAAAATCCCCATTAAAAACTTTCATTTTTTGGACTTTCGTCCGGGTTTTTCCGGTTTGGCCCCACTGTGGTACGGTTGAATTTTACCGCGGTGATCAGTGGTATCTTTCTGTCCCATGATTTTCGTGGTAATATTGCACTTCTACTGTGAAGTTGCTGTAAGTTTAGTAATATTCATAAGGGAATCGATGCAACTTCACAGAGACTTTGTAGAATTACCACGGCAATCACAGTGAACCGTCTACATTGTCGAATGTAATTTTCAACCAGATTTTTTACAGTGTATTGTCAGCTGCCAACAAAACTAAACCGATGTTAACAGATGAAGAAGAAGTAAGCAATGATGATGACGGCTGTGCGAAAAAATTCTCCTATTTATGCTGTACTTAAAAGTGGTCTTTGGCAAGATTGGATCACAAAAGGCCTTCTCAAGCATCGAAAAATTGTAAACTTTTGTGAT
>CAKNWW010321773.1:0-13791 GCA_932074435.1 Andricus kollari | reverse complement strand
CATAGAACTAATTTTAAAACGTCTTTAAAACCTGTGTGCAACATTATCAAAAGGTTTCATGGTAACATTTTCAAAATCTTTCATAAATGGTTTCGTGCAATATTTATGCAATTTTTTTACAATATTTCTTGAAAATATTTTTGAACAAGCCAAGTAATATTTTAGTGCAATCGTTCTGCAATATTTCTGCAAAGTTTCTTTAAATTATTTTTAAACATGACAAATAATATTTTAGTGAAATATTTCTGCAATATTTTAGATTTACTTCAGGAAACATTTCATATAAACAATTTTAAAACATTTTTGAAACCTGTGTGCAACATTATTAAAAGGTTTCATTGTAATATTTCTTTGAAATTTTTACTGCAACATTTCATGCCGTGTGGAATAGTTCTCTCCAGTGCCAATATGTGTAATAAAATTTATATTCACAAGCTCAGGGTCCTTGGGAACGCCTGTAATCTTTCTTTTCTTCAGATTAATCTTGATACACTTATCCCATCCAAACTCCATACCAATCTCTGCTGTATACCCCTTGACGATATTTAAAGCAAGTTGAAGATTGCTTGCACCAGAAGCATAGATCTTCAGGTCATCTATATAAAATACATGAATGACCTTATGTTTTCGATTCCCACGTTTGCCGCAGATGTACCCTTCGGAATGGCGAAGTGCGAGAGATAGTGGCAATAATGTGAGGCAGAAGAGGAGAGGGCTCACGGTGTCGCCCTGAAAGACACCTCTCTGAAAGGTGACTTTGTTAGTTGTCACACGGTGTTTTTGAGATGAGATAGTACATCTGGTTTTCAAAAGAAGCATCAATCTTTCTATATGCACCTCATGATGTATGGATGAACCTTTAAGCTTTTCAAAAGAAAGATGATAAATCTATAGGAGGTTGAATCGAAAGCTTCCCGGTAGTCAATCCAGGCCATCAATAGACAGCGGTGGTAGGAAGCGGCGTCTTTGCAGATGCATCTATCGATGGGCAGGTTCTCCCGACATCCTGCTAAGCCTTTCTTTGAGCCATGCAGTTCGCACATTTCTCGCCACACACGTCCGATTGTCCGAACAATCCTATGTTTTAGGACAGCTTTGAAGATCTTATAAGGAGTGTTCAGACAAATTGTTTTTCTGTAATTCATAGGGTCAGATGAGTTGCCCATTTTCGGGAGGAGCACTGTGCATCATTCCACCTACCTCTCCGGAATAGGCTCTTCCAACTTTAGATATGAGGTAAAAATTCGGTTAAGATGCTCGTAGGTTGAAGGAAACTTCTTTCAATAGAAGCTCTTGATAAAATCTGTTCCCGGGGCGGAATAATTGTCCATGCCTCTTAATACTTTTTTCAGCCCGCCTCATCTGTACCTATAACTACCTAGCAGAGTGTCAACGAATAAAAAATCATACCATAGCTTTCACGATTTTTAACAAAAATACATTTTACTTTTTCAGGCATATGTTTAAAATTAAATTTTCTTATGTTATGTTATGTTATTTTTCCCCGTGTTATATATTTTAATTTTCCTGTATGGCAATCGCTCCCAGCGGAAGCATGCAGTGATTGTTTAGCCAATTTGTTAATTATGTATCTCTCTATATTATAAAAAGATCTCCCCGTCAGCGTCGCCGTGTCAGGAATCGAGGGCCGGGGGCCAGCAATACCCCCGCAGCCACATTTACCCATCTGCCACAATACCCTACAAGCGACACTTTCTCATGTGCCACATTATACCCATTATCCCAATCGCCAACTTATTACCCCACGTTATGCTACATTATTACATTAACCCCTCTACTTCTACCCAAGTCTCCCTCTACACCCAACCATCCCATCCTTCGCCCAACCTGATTCCTTTGACCATACCTACTCTTCTTTTCCACATTTTCAGCACTTATGACCTTACAAACCCTTACCTTCTCTGGAGTCTTTTCTCTCTGTGTCACATTTGAACCTTCTGTCTTCACCCTTACAGCCCTCGTTATTCATTACAAAAATATACTTTCCAAACATATTTACTGCTAACAACGCCGCTGTCGCATAAACATACGTAAGCGTAAGATATGGCTCACCCCTCCATCCCTTAAGGCCTCATGCAATTGATAGACAGTTTCCAATGTTGATCTGTTTCACCCTTTTGCGCACACCCGGATACCCGAGTTTCCACCGCGGTACATTTTTACATGTAAGTGGAGTTAAAATTGAAATTTCGCTTGGGTCCTCCAAAGCGTCGTTATTTAGCTCAGTTCTAAGAAAATGCTGTATTTAGAATATATTTAGGACCATTTTTGGAAAAATAATCGACTTTAAAGTATACATATACATTGCAGACACACCCAGGATATCCGGGTATCAACCATAAACAAATTAAACTTTGAGGGGATTATTAATTTCTTATCAAGTTATTTGATTCATGCACATGAAATATGTTGTGTAATGATAGGATGAATAATAATTTAATTAATTAATAATTTATTATTCGTTACATTCTGTGTGCGGTAACCTGACTGTGCGTCAGTTTGCAGCATAACCGGAACACTTTTTGGCGTCGTGTGTGTTTTAAAGTGTTTTGTGCCTCTGGCACTAACTTTGAATGTTTATTCAATTGAAATATGCGACAAGGTAACGATTTCAATATCGTAATAATTTAAAAAATTAAAAAAAGGACGGCGAATAACCGGGTGTTCCGGGTGTGCAACAATGTAGATCAAGTTGGGTGTGCATCAAAGTATTAAATCATAATAAAATGTTTAGAGTTAAAAACGTTAGAAATATTATTGGTGGGTTGGAGCACGGAACGTACAGAGGGAATTGACATAAAACTTCGCTTCCAATTTTCAAATTTTTTGCTTCTAAACCCTTCCTAGATACCATTCTTTTCCCTGCACCGACCCCAGAGACCACTTTTACCCTCTACCTACCAGATATAAAATTTTTCCAGTAACCTTCCAGATACCACAGTTTTCCCTCCAGTCGCACCTTTTTTGTTCTGCCTCCAAACCTATATCCCCTTTTTTCTCCCTCTGCAGTTAAAATGAGGGAATGGAAAACATAATCGGTCAAGAGAAGAGACGCGATGTGCCCCCAACATCTTTACGGTGTAGCTGTGCCAGGAAGTTAAATGGATTAATTTTCTACCTTTCCCCATTAGGACAACGCGCTGTCTCAGGAATTGAGCCATAACCTCCATACCCAAAGGCGTTCATACCTGTTACCCCAAAAATATAATTATTTGTCTTCAATATATGAAAACGACAACTTTAATCAACTTAAAGAAGAAGTATAACAATACATTGGTCCCCTTTGCGGTACCTTCTTCTTTACCCAGGCTAGAAAAGGGCGTTTTTGCTAAATTCATGACAGTGTAAAAGAGGTTGAGGTAAGTAGAAATACAATCTCTTCTTCACCAAGTCTGATAAGAAAAACTCGCCACCGCTACTTTAAAAATCGCGACTCTCTCTAAAAGTACCCTTAACCGAGGTTAAGAAAAAATATTCCACCTATCTTTGTAAAAAGAAAACTCGTTAATAAATATATTAAGGTTGTATCGACTAGGTTGTAGCTAGTTAATGCGATTCAACCCGCGATTGAGCGAATCGCTACACTTAAAGTTTTTGACTTTTTTAAAGCCTGTGAAAATGTTTTTTATCATTATAAACAAGAACTGTTACATGTGCGTGTATCTTACACTAAAGTTTGTACAAAACCAAGCCAGTCATTCGCAGTAGAAAAAAGAAAAAATCAAGAATTAAAGAAAACTCAACTTTTATTATTAAATATTATTATTACGAAGTATTCAGATACTTAATATTAACACTATAAAAGCTTACTAAAATATCTCTGTATCGAATAAACCAAAAAATAATAGTAAGAAGGAAAGAAACCAGAATTAGCTGTAACTTACGAACATAACCTATATTTTATTGTTACATTGTTCACTTATTATTGACTATATGACTATATAAATATTAAAAAAACACTCTACTTATATCTTTTAACGCCTTTCGTCAATGTGAAACGTATTTTGAACTTACATATAATGTATTTCAGTTGTAGCGACTAGCCTCGGAATCTTTGGACTTAGGTTATTTGTGAGTGACTTAAAAACGAGGTCTCCAGGAAAATAATTGAGAAGGATTTTATTTTTCTCAAGAAGGGCTTTAATCACCAATAGTTTTGTTAGTATGGAACTCCTTCTTTACGACATACATATAAAAATGTGGATTGTCAATATGTATTTATTTAAATAAGCGATAAAGTCAAGACGTTGCCTGATCTATTGAGCCCAAGATCAGTTTGAAAATACAATTGCTAAGTCCTTGATGATTTTGTAAAAATTATTGTAGCGATTCGTCCAGGTTGACGGTATCTTAATTAATGTATTTTATTTCATCCCAATTAAATCCATTTGAAAAATTAGATGAAATTAATAATATAATTATTATAAAAAAATATATATAATAAGATTGAATGAAATAATGATTTAATAATTGAATTATTTCTAACCAGCTGTGTTTCGTCGGTCTTGCCTCGCGTATGGGGGCAAGTACGACTTTGTTTTTTTTTTTTATAAAATATAAATTTCTTAGGATGTGAAAATTTTATTATTTGATTCTTTGGAATTTTATGCATAAAACATAAGGAAAAGAAGGTCTTTTTTTTAGGCAGCTATAGGTGCAAACGACACGCGCAGATATCTGGTTGTTATTGTCCCATGGTGCAGCCTCAGCTATTTTCTGAATATAATTTATTTTAGACTTAGATTAATACTCAATAGAATAATGTGTTATCTACCCGTAGATCAAATTTTCATACTGAAATTATTTAAATTAATATTACAAACGTTATGTTCCTGACATCGAACCTTCCATTCTTTAGTTGACAAAACTGTTTTCTGCATAATTTTTCTTTTACAATGTAAATTTTCAAAATTTAACTTAATAGCACCATTTCTACAATAAAACTTATTATTTGATGAAAAGAAGGATTCTAATGATTAAGGAATATCAATGTTACTTGTGAAGTCTCTCTTGCCTGACGTACAGTGGGAGGAAATCAAAAAACGGGGTTCAAAATAAATTGTAACTGGCAATTCTTAACCTATTTTGGATTTTTTTCAAGGAAAGTACGGCATTGAATTTCTAAGAAACTGATGTCGCCTGATTTTTTATTTTTTTTTATTTTTATGTTAATACAAAGAGTGAAGAAAAATACGATTTTTCCGTTTTTTTTGTTTATCTTCGTGAAAAAATTTGTTCTATGATCAGCATTGCCAGACTTTATGCACGAAGGGAGTTGAAAGCAACAAAGAATTATGACATTGTTGAGGTAATTGTTATAAACAAATTACCTTAACAAATAGTCTATAATATGGATTCTTCGTTTGCAAAGTAAATTTTTGCGTTAAAATTATTTGCTTTCATCGAAAAAATAATGCAGAAAGAAATATTTTTTTCTGCTAATGTTCCTCAAATTATATCGCCGGTGATATTTAATGATGGAAAATTATCATCCGATATTTTAAAATAATTTTATAAACAAATTATATAAATTAATGGCCAGTGGGAGCATTTAAAGGCATAAAGAAATCGTTTTTTCTACTAATTTTCCTCAAAATATGTCGCCAGTGATGTTTAATGATGGAAAATGAACATCCGATATTTTGTATAGATTTTGTAAACAAAGTATATAAACAAATCCCCAGTGTGGACATTTAAAGGCCGAAGGAAATCGCTTTTTCTCTTAAATTTCCTCAAATTATGTCGCCAGTGATGTTTAATAATGGGAAATTATCATCCTATATTTTTTATTAATTTTATAAACAAATTATACAAAAAAACTGCAACTTCGGCATTTAAAGGTCGAAAAAATCTTTTTTTCTCATAATTTTCCTGCCTTTAAACATCCACACTAGGTATTTGTATATATAATTTGTTTATAAAATTAATAGAAAATATCGGATGATAATTTTCCATCACTAAACATCACTGGCGACATAATTTGAGGAAATTTAAGAGAAAAAGCGATTTATTTCGGCCTTTGAATGTTCACACTGGGCATTTGTTTATATAATTTGTTTATAAAATTAATAAAAAATATCGGATGACAAATTTTTGTGTTCGGGTATTATTTTTTTGATGAAAGAAAGTAATTTTAACGCAAAAGTTTACTTTGCAAAAGAAGAATCCATAGTGTAGACTATTTGTTAGGTTAATTTGTTTATAGAAATTAACATAACAATGTCATAATTTGTTTGCTTCAAGTACCCCCGTGCATAAAGTCTGGTAATGCTTATCATAGAAAATTTTTTTTCACGAAGACAAACAAAAAAAAACATGAAAATCGACTTTTTCTTCACTCTTTGTATTAAAATGAAAGTTTAAGCAAAAAAATTAGGTCGCATAAGTCTCTTCAAACTTTAATGGTGAATTCTTCTTTTTTAAAAAATCCGAAATCGGTTAAGAATTGCCAGCTAAAAGTTATTTTGAACCTCGTTTTATGATTTCCTCCCACTGTCGACGGTCGGTCCTGCACCACTCTATCCTACTTAAAATACCTTACTATACCTTATTAAAAGAACCATAATGGGGGCGGGGGGCGCGCAGGGGGGGGGGGGGCGAAGATCCCCTTATACATATTATATAAGTATATGAAAATGACACTTTTATTGTCTATGGAATATTTATAATTTCATTTTGTGTTTATTTTATTTGTGATATGTCTTATAAATTCATTATTCCTGTTTTCATAACTCATTCTTTATTGTAACCTAAAATTAACACACACGTGTAGAAATTTTTCCGTGGACCACAAAATTATGACACATAGGTATTATATTACAGGAGGCTTGACGAATTTACATTTGACACAGTTTGCGAATTTGTAAAATGCTATGCTTGAAAATAAACAAAACGTTGTATAATGGATAATGTAAATAAGGTAAATGCACCTATTTGCGTCCGTGCTCCTATTTTCGTCCTATAACCTGATTGAAAAATAGTAAATTTAATGAATTTTTATACTTATTGATTCATAAGGAGTATTTATTTTATTATATTACCAATACTCTGCATGCGCGTACATGCCAATATTTGTTTTATCGAAATTTATAAATATAACACGAATTTCATTTTTCGTGTTGCGCGCCGTAAGTGGCCATTTGTGTTTACTAGTGCGCAGAGAGTAAATTCTTAGTGGAGTGGACTGTGAAACGGACTGCCAATTTTGTCGTTATTGCGGATCCAGAAAAATAATTACCATGTAAGTCAAGTGTCGTGTGCAATCCAGCTCAACAATCTATTCGAAACACAATAGTCGCTAAGCAGTGCAACAACATTTTGATGCACATGCGTGCGTCCGTATGTTTTAAATATTTGAAAAAATTAAACGTTGAGTGTACTTATGCTTAAAATTGTAGTAACTCATGTATAAAATATCACTTCTTTCGATATGCACTTGTTTTTTCTGCGGTAGAACCTATAAAGTGACATAAGTTTTATCGGAATAATTCGAGTCTATCATTACCTTTGAAGAGCAGACGCAAATAGGGTCCTACAAAAATTCTATCCTTATTTGCGACCGAACTATTTATTATCACGTGGACACAAAATAGTGCAAGTACCAGTTTGCGTCCGGGCACAAATAGGGGCAACCCGTGGACGCAAATACATCCAATAACGAAGCAGGCGGACGCAACGACGTACAAGGACATCTTTGCGTGATTTTCGAATTTTCAGGTGCAATTTTTAGCAATATGTCAAAACAAAATTTTTTTTCTATAAAATCATATATACATTCTTATGCAAAATCGTATATTTCCGCTTCTCGAAGCTCCTTAGGCTGTAAGAAACTATACTCGTCATTTAGCTGCCAGTTTTTCGTGTATTGATTGAACATACATAAATTCAAGGTCCCGAAGCATAAGGGCGTTTGTGCCAAAACCAGAACTTTCACGAGACATAAAAAACTGTCTAACTTTAACGGATTCGTTTTTTAAAAAAACAAGAAATTACTTTCGAGCTTTTACTTAGCTCTATCGAATCAAGAAAGAAGTGCTTAAAACAACCATTTCCGAGAGAACTCATGTGAAAGGAACGCTGCGTCCCAAAAAACGCCGATTTTGAGTCGGAAAGAGTTGCATGACGTTTTTATTCATTATTTGAAAAAAAGCAAGGAAAGGTTCTCGAGATATTACCCAGCTCTATCGAATTATGAAAGGAGAGCTTCAAAAAAAGAAACCAACTGCGAGAAAACCCTTATATTAATGAAAGGCGCGTTTCGAAAAACGATGGACATAACACAGCCAAAGTTGCATAACCTTTATTTTCTTCAATTAGGAAAAAAGTGCTTCTGAGCTATTACTTGTCTCTATAAAACCGTCGAAGAAACACCCTGAATGAAGCACCAAGAAAAACCCTTGGGCGTCCACAAAATTGAAAATATTGACACACAAACAAGAAAATACTTTCGAGATATTACTGAGCTCTAATGAATCGTGAAAAAAAGTAATCACTTTTTTTCTTCAATTACCAAACATAGATTTTGACCCATGCCTAAATCGAACTGGACCATAATTTTCTAAAAAAATACGAGTTAGGTTGAAACCATTACTTGAAGGTAATACAAAATAATTCAATAATTCAAAAGAACACGGGAAGAATATATTTAAAGGACTTTTGATTCAATATGAATACAAATCTGAAGGCTCTCGGGGCATGAGAGTGTAAGTACCAAAATCAATTACAATATCAAATGAAAAAAATTATGAAAGTGCATAATTTAAACATAATAAATCTCAAGGTGTCAGTTCTTGTTCAAACAGGGTGTCAAAGCGTTCCACAATAGAAAAATAATGTACATCTACATACGTATAAATATGTTAATGTAGTTGTAATTTTCAATCTGGTCGTTACATAGCTGTAAATTTTTTCTGCATTGTCCAACCAGTGAAATCATGAAGTTTCACATGGGAATTTAGTGTGTAGACCAAATCAAAGCCTTAATGAGCCACACCAACGTGCGCCCATACATTTCTTGTCGTTTTTCAAAATTTCATAAGGATTCCTTCGTTATTTTAAAAGTAATTAGGCATACCAATAAAAAATGGAGAGCAATGCAATTCAAGAGGTTACAGAATACCATGTACATCTAAGGATGTACCGTTACTAAGCCTAACATGTGCTATGACTCAGGCAATAATGGACAAGGAGACGAAGACGCGACAACGCGGCGTGGAGATATTTTTATATGATATTGAAAAATTAGGCATGCGAGATATATAAAAGGAGGTTATAAAAGGAGGCGCTAAATAGAAAGTTAGGATGTAATAAAATAATTACAGAAAACTACCGAAAGTTTAAGGAAAAATTCAGAGTATTCAGCTCTATATACGTAATATCAATTCTAGATTCAACTTGAAAATATGAAGAATGAAGAATTTGCACTTCAAAAATGTTTACGAACGCTGTTAGATTTGAATTGTTTGAAACTAAAATAATATAAGAAAGTGATGAACAGAGCGCGGTTCAAGTTGAATCAGGGATAATATTGGTAATAATATGATAAAACAAACAATTTTCGGTAATAAAAATTCATTTCCAACCTTAGAGAAAAATGCTAACACTTTACTTATAATTACATATTTAGATATATTTAAACCCGGCAACGCTATAAGAGTGAAAGTCTTTTTTTCAAATAAAAGCTTCTATCCTAAAATTGAATACCTTATTTTTCGCAACACCCACCTCAACAGTTGACGTTTTCATTCTTTTAAATGGTGCCTAAAGGACCTTATTTGAGCAGACTGTGGGCGAACCAATTTTCGCGTATGCGCAGTTTGAAGATGGCTTAATTTAGGCACTGGTGAAAAAGCTGCGCATGCGCATTTTCGAGATCAGGTACTTTAGACACTGACGTAGGTAACTTTAAATACTGCTGTTGCTATATTCTTGAAATAAATTTAGATTTAACTTGAACAAATCTTTTAATGATTGAAGTTCTGTTTCTAGGGTTTCGTAGCCGTTTACGCACGTCGTACAAAAGGGCATAAGCGCCAACATTTGGCACAGCAAAACGGCATAAGCGCCAAAAATGTTGTCTATACAATTTTTTTCAACCAATTTTTTTCAAAAATATTTGATTCATAAATTTTTTTTCACTCTATGCAATATAAAATAAGTAAAAACTCCTACTAACACAACTTTTTCGGACGGGCGTTGCAAAAAATAGCGTGTGATACACGTGCACATAGGTGATTGCTAACTCGTGTGATTGGATCATTCGCCTACGACTTATGCTGAAAAATTCACACTCGCACACAATCACCTATTTTGCGCACTTGTGTGACTGCCAATTCGGGGCCATCGAAGTGCAGCATAATTTATATAGGGACCCGAATATTTTGGGTACAGCCGCTGCAACTCTCTTTTAAGGTCTTAATACCTCTCCTCCTTTTCCTTCTCCTTGGCAGTGATATTGTAGTCGGTCGGAGCCGAGAATTCGATCTCGAATATGGTTCGTTTTTTGAAGTCTTGAAGAACAATGTTAGGCCTCGAGTGAGCAACGGAGACTGCCGTCCGAAAATCGTAGTTCCAGAAAATTTGGCACTTCGCGTTTTAGACAATTGACTCTATCTCCCTTGGAGTGTTCACCAGGGCAGGGTCGCGGCCAACACGCATGGATGGTACTATGTGATGATACTATGTACTATGTATGATGATAGTATGTGTTCTAGGTACTCTGCGTGTGCATGACACGCTCTGCACCTATCGCTAAGAAATTCTTGACATAAAACGCGGTCACAGCATACAAAGGTGGAAATGACACCGTCCTGGCATGTAAAAATGAAACCTTATATACCTAAATTAAGCCCTGATGATGTGAGAAAAGCACAGTATGCTCCTTCAAAAAGGACTGTTTTTCTAGATTCCTGTGAAAATTTCCGTGCATTTTCTTGTCGAATAGCTCTTGATGGAATTTTCTAACTTTTGCTTTCCTCACTTCAGCTTTCAAAAGTGAACCATTTGCAACGATCGATGTAAGCTGTACTTAGAACAATTCGGTTACGAAGACATTGGAGATGCATAAGTCCGCGTCCGCCTCGAAAGCGTGAGATATATGATCGCGGAACAGACGAATTGATATGCGGGCTTCTAGGCATATGCATGATCTTACGTGTGGTGATATCAAGGGCAGGTACCTTGTTCAACACCGACAAATTTGAAGACCAAATCTGCCGAAAAAGATGCTTGTATCTGCTTTACAGAGACTCTTTAACTGATGTGACGTCCTGAATACGGCTTTGAGGCACGCCCAGGTATGTATAGTTCTCTCCAGTGTTAAAATGTCTAATAAGACTTATACCCACAAGCTCAGGATCTTTGGGAACGCCAACAATCTGTCCTTCCTTCAGATGAATGTTGGCACATTTATCCAATCCAAAGTCCATCTCAATCTCCCCTGTGTACTTCTTGACGATATTTATAGCAGTTTGAAGTTTGCTTTTACGAGAGGCATATATCTTCAGGTCACCCATATACAATACATGAGTGACCTTATACTCGCGATGGTTAGTGTCGCCACAGAGGTATCTAGAAGAATTTCGTAGTGCGAGAGATAGAGGAAGACGTGTGATGCAAAGAAGCGAAGGGCTCATGGTATCGCCCTGAAGGACGCACCTCTGGAAGATTACGTTGTTCGTTGTCACACGATAATTTCCAGATGAGATGGTAAATCTAGTTTTCCTTTACAGACGCACTTGTCAATTAGCCGGTTCTCTCGACATCCTGCTACACCTTTTTCGAGCCACGTTGTTCGTACATCTTTCGCCACACAGGCTTAATCCTTAGGAAAATCCTGTGGTTCAGGATAGCTGTAAAGATCTTATACACTATGTTCAAACAACTTATTTGCCTGTATTTCTCTGGGCTGGACAAGTTGCCTTTTTTCGGTAGGAGTATATAGTGCGTCCTAATACCAGCCATTGCGGAATAGGGGTTTCCGACTTTAAATACGAGGTTAATATGCTTGTCAAATGCTGATGTGCAGAAGTAAACTTCTTCCACCAAAAGTTCTTGATACCATCTGATCCTGCAGTGGAAAAGTTCTTCGTGCCTCTAAGTGCTTTTTTTCACCACTTTGGCAGTGATTGAAGGGGACTCCTCCTCAGAAGTTATGAGGTTGTATACCTCTCTCCATAAAGTCTCTACCTCGTCGGGCTTGGGTGGATTTTTGACAGCAACAGGGTAATCACTGAAGAGGCGAGATGGGTTAGCGAGAAACTGTTGATTCTCCCTGATTCATCTCTCCCTCTTCTGTATTCAGTTCTTTGCGTCAGATAACACCCGTATTTTGTCATCAATGTGCTGCTTGATTGTCTACAGCTTTAACTTGTTCAGTGTATGATTGAAAATCCTTAGTTCTTAAGCGAACTTTAGAACCCTTTTCGTGAATGACCGACCAGATTTTATGTATTCAATCACACACTAAATACGGGAAGCATTCTGTCTTGCCCATCCAATATTCTGGTTCAGTTGACGGAAGCGTCTTTCGTTCTTTTGATCCATCGTCGGTTTGAGCCTTCGATTTGAATCAGTCAAGGCTCTCGCAGCACCATCAACTGAGCAATTGATGGTACAGAGGTCGGACTCTTGCGAGGTTTCTCCACGAAGGGAGCCATCCATTTCAGCCAGATCCTGGGGCTTAGGAGGAACTTGCATGTTAATGTTCCTTCTAGTCCTGCAATCGTGATCATCACTCAGAAGGTGCATGTTTTCCACGGTTGGTCTTAATGTCGCTTCCTCATCTTCGGCTGTTGGGGAACCGCTCCTCGTACATATCAATTTTTCCAGAGGTTGGCACGTTGATTTCACAACGATTGATTCGAAACGTGCTGAAGCTCGGGGTGTTTGTGGCACCACAGATTATGCATACGCGCCATAAAACCTCGGTAAGCAGGGATATTGCTGGCATCCTAGCAGTCTAGCTCGTCGTCGTGTTTCCATCAAAATTATTTTCAGCACCCTGAACTCTAGGATGTTCGGCATTGTTTGCCGACCCATTGTCGGGTGCTCTGCGCGTTCGATCGTTTTGAACCGCATCTGCAACTTTTTGGTGTTTTTGTGGTGTCATTGTTGCTTCCACAAGCAGCTTTCGGCACGGTTGTCACGCCTCCGCTTAGGGGTTATTCCTTCGGGACCATCCCTGGACAATTGTCCAGAACTGCTTATTAATTATTGTAACCATATTTATCAGAAACCCTTGGTACAGGGACCCTCCATCCGCAACCCCAGGACGCGTTCGGTGGCTTTGTCATAAGCCCTTCGATTCAATTGCTAAGGAATATATATATATATATATATATATATATATATATATACCGATTTAAATTATTTAGTTAACTTGAGATTGCGCAAAAGTGAAGTCCTGTTCAACCTAGACCTACTACACTTACTTTATGTTTAAAATGTTTAATATAATGGTCATGCCCCGTACGTAAAAAATGCCGATTGTTATTATAAATTGATTTTTCTATAATAATTCAAGCCACGGTGTCTCTAGGATACCAGGTCGCATCCAAGAATATCAAGATCTTACCTCGGCCTGCGAACCTCTGCGGGGATGATCTGTCTTTTCTATCTTTACCCTGGCTACTCGTGGGAACAAGATGGAGACGAAAAACAAAAGAAAAAGCGTGAGTGAGTTGAATGAAGAAGAATTGAATGTGACAGAAGAGACACAAATCGAAAGTGAGAAAGGATATGGAAATCGCGGAGCAGACTAGAACATAAAAA
>CAKNWW010321769.1:0-20465 GCA_932074435.1 Andricus kollari | reverse complement strand
TTGTTGACGAAAGTTTCGAGCTGATCTATTCATAAATCGTGTATAGAATACGTACAGTGCATATATACATATACATATATGCATTACAATGCGAAATCGGCGAAGTTACTCTTCACATTGCATCCTACTATTTGAAATTGTTCATCCTACTCTTTTTAGAAGTCAGTTTAACTTACCAAAACACAAAATAGTAATTTGAACAAAATTCACCGACGAAAAGCTGCGTTTCAATTTAAAATAGTTAAAGCTAATGGTTTAGAGAGTTCTTCTAACGATTCACTTTTTTCCGTGTACACTATTTTTGTTCAAATGTATTAAAACTTTGTTAATATTGATCTTCTGACTATTCCAAAGGATTTTATCTGTCACAAATAGGTACAGTTAGTTAATATCTGCACATAAAAGTCTTGTTTCAGGTCCATGCACAAGCGGGAAATGTGGCGCGGACGGCCATTTTAATGGTAAATTGTCAAAATGTTGAATCTTGTATTTTCACAGCTTTGGATCACTCTGAAAATAGAACCTCAAATTTATTTTTTCAAACTGCAAATGAATATAGAAATCTGATCTTACTGAAATTATGCGTTCGATTGTAAGGAAATTAGTTTTAATTTGCACACAGATAAAATTAATATTGCGCGCCGCATTACCCGACTGGTAGGGTAAGTTGACGCACGTGGACTTTTTTGGAAGTCTTAATAATTAAGTATTTTAATTGATGGAGATTCAATTTTGTATATGGATAAAGCAAAGCTCGGATATTGATCTACGTGTTACATATTTTTCCATTACATTATCGAATATATTTTTCTATCTACCGATTGGTATATGTTATGCGCGCCGCATTACCCGCTTCTCCCCTATAGATAAGGGGCTTCGGGGGCACCACTACGTAGTTCCAGATGCCACAGACAGATGGTGCCACGGGTTAGTTCCCAAAGTCAATAATTGAACTGTCGGTAAGGTAGATCCCTGGCACAGACTCTTGACTCGGCCAATAAGGATGGTCCCTGTTTTACCGACCGAACGCACCAGAAACTTTTATTAAGGTGGCGCATGTGGGATTATCAAATTTCTGAAACTTTCTAGAATTTTACTTTTCCAGGAGATTTAATCAAAGTGCTTATATTGCCTCTTAGATTCTTACTCGTTAAACTTTTTGGATCACCGAGTCATAGAGAAAGAAGTATGGATACAGGATAGGAGTTCTAGTGATTATGCTTGGAAAGATCCATTGGTGATTTCTATATGGTTCGACATACTAGCTTCCAACGGCGCTGGAAAACACATATTGGAAAACATTCTGGAAAGATCGATTGAAGTTTCCACAATTTTCGTTGCACGCGGGCCTCTACCTGCATCAATTTGTTGTAAATATTTCGATGCATGGATTCTTAAAAGCGACAACCCCGTCTGGAAAGTTCGACCGATCTTTCTAGAATTTAGGTAAAGATATATAGGCCAGCGCAGTTGAGTTCTTCAACATTTAGCGGTGTACTTCACCGGGGTTGGTTTCTATGCCACATGCGGATGCGTACTACCGTTCGGTTGTAAAAAGGGCTGCGAAGTTGAGTTATATGGTACATACAGCTGCGCAGTACACTTCTAGGACACTAATTGATGCGCAGTGCAGTGTTATGGTATATATGGCTGAGCAGTAGAATTCTGCACACATATAACGCTGCGCAGTACACTTCTATGATACTTACGGATGCGCGATATTATTTTATAGTACATAGGGCTGCGCAGTATACTTATATAGCATACGAGACTGCGAGGTATTATTCCAGGGAAATATATAGAAACTTAAAATATTTCAGGAAAATCAAAGTTTCTATAAGGTTTTAGATGTATCGATATTGGATTTAATCTTTGACTTGCATCGAAGTATCTAGAATTTTATAATGAAGTGTGTAGAGTGGGGGTGACGTCTAATAAAAATCGGACTGGAGCGAGGCGCCGTCATTCCGTTTTCGAACTCAGTGTAACAAACATCTGAAGTAAATAGTGAACAGTAATCAAATATAAATATTATTGAAGTGAATAGTGTCTGAAAGAGTGAAAAGAAGAAGAAAAGAAAGTTGAGGTGTAGAAAAACTTTAATAATCATCAGGTGTGAAGATGCTGCTCGACGAATGTGTAAAGCTTGTTCTCATTATCGAGGAAGCTTTAACCCTGATTTCGTCGTCCTCGTCTAGAAACATGCATATGGATAAAGTTAACAAATAGAGAAACAAATGTATGATGTTCCTAATGACAGTGCGAAAGGAGCTTTATAGAAAAACCCCATCACTAACAATAAATCAAAAACGGAAGTGCCTAAATATAATTGAAAAATTAGCATGTATCAAGGTTCGTTTTGATATGCTCGGTAAAAAAGGAAGTGGTCTGGAGAACAAAAGAACAAAGCGTGATGACATCAGCAATCGAGTTGTATGGATTGATGTTGACAAAGCGTTTGATAGCAGAATAAAAACATGTGTTGTTGCCAACCTAGTCACAAAGATGTTCTTGCATTCCTGGATGATACTGAAAGAATATTTATTACTGAGGTGGGCATGGCCTTGCGCGAACACAGGGCTTTAAAAGTGAACGCTGCGCTCCTCACATACTATCTGAAGATTGGTAAGGAGACACCTGATGATAAGACTTTTAAATCCAAAACTGAAGAGATTTACTTTAACACAGGTATGAAACTGTTTTAAAAACTATGTGAGATACCTGATCCTGCAAGAAATGGAAGATTTTGAGGAAAAAGACTTCGGATGGACCTTACTCTCAATCATAAAACTTTCATTGAATATTTATAAGCTTAACCCAATGAAGGGTAGATCTTACATCGAACTTCCTTTATGCATCAGGAAAAAAGAAACATATCTCAATGTGCAAAATATGGATGACAACGAGTGTGTTAAATGGGCTAAACTATCAGTCATGTATCCACCTGAGAGGAAAGATATCGTCAAATGTGTATCCAGCTATACCGAACACAACAATAAATTAGGTTCCATTACATCTTACTTCGCAAAAGAGGAATATCCATGTGAACCTTCTCCGAGTAGCAGAAGAGTATGTTAACGAAGAGAGTAGTGATGAAGAAGAAGATGATCAAAATAACAGGAATTAGTCATTTCATTTTCATTATGTATGGGTAAAAAATGTTTCTAGATTCGTGAGTACACAAATATCTGCAAAGAAAATCCGAAAATTTATTTGCGATCGATGTCTACACTACTTTCCATCTGGAGGAAAGTTGATGGTACACAGTGAAGATTGTAAAAAATTTAATGACTGCAAAATTGTATTACCAAACCCCGGAAAAAATATTATCGAATTCAAAAACTTTAAGGATCGAGAGAAAGTTCCTTTCATTATTTATGCCGACCGCGAGTCCCTGTTAAAACCCGTGGAGGAGCAGGAAAAAATATCAAACACTGACGTCTTCCAAAAACATAAGGTTTGTTTCATCGGATATTACCTCAAGTTCAGCTACTATGATTCATTATCTTTCTGTGAGTCCTACCCTGAAGATGTGGAACCCGCAAAGTGGTTTGCTCTTGAATTGCTGAAAATAGCAAATACTTGTGACGAAATACTTTTATCTACAGTTCCTATGCAGAGACTGACCCCAGATCAACAGAAAGTCTTCATTGAATCCATAATCTGTCACATCTGCAAAAAGGCTCTACATCCACCGATAAAAAAGTGCGTCACCATTGTCATCTGATAGGTATGTACCGCGGTCCAGCGCACGAACATTGTAACTTAGAATATCAAGATTCGCGGACCATACCTGTTGTGTTTCACAACTTAGGTGGGTACGATGCTCATTTTATCATTCGGGACGTTGCTACGCAATTTGATGGTAAAGTTAAAGTATTAGCATTAAATAAAGAAAAGTATATTTCATTTACAAAATATATTCAGGAAACTCAAATCAAATTTAGGTTTATAGAATCATTTCGATTCATGGCTTCGTCCCTGGAAAAATTAGTGTCGTACCTCACTAGCTCTAAAATTGTAAATACTGTGTTTTCTGGTATCGAAAGAGAAAACATTGAGCTTCTCACGAGAAAAGGTGTTCTTACTTACGAATACCTTTACTCGAGAGAGAAACTAAAAGAACGTCAGCTGCTACCAAAAGAAAAATTCTACAGCACTTTGAATGACTCATCAATCTCTGATGAGGATTACGCACATGCACAACAGGTATGGTCTGTGTTCAATCTGAAAAATCTCGGCAAATATGTAAAACTGTACATAAAGACAGATGTACTGCTTTTGGCTGATGTCTTCGAAAGTTTCCGAGAAAAATGTCTCAAGGCTTATGATCTTGATCCCGCACACTACTACACCACTCCTGGCTTGACTTGAAATACCATGCTCAAATATAAAAAAGTAAGATTAGAAGTCCTCACCGACGTTGATATGTTGCTGATGATTGAGAATGTCAGGAAGGGTGGAGGGAGCCAATGCTCAAACAGATATGCTATTGCCAACAATAAGTATATGACAGTTTTCAACGAAAATGGGGAGATAATCTACATAATGTATTTTGATGCAAAGAACGTGTATGGTTGGACAATGGGACAACCACTCCCTTATGGTGGTTTCGAGTGGGTTACAAATTTAGAAAATTTTGATTTCCATGTTCCTGACGATTCGCCCATTGGCTATATACTGGAAGTAGATTTGCATTACCCACCCCAACTTCGTGACGCACACAATGACTTGCCGTTCTGTCCAGAATACTCGAAATCACCGGGATCAAGCCAGGAGGAGCTCCTAACTACTCTCCTACCGAAACGAAAGTACGTTCTCCATTACCGGTCTCTCAAACATGCTTTAGCTAATAGTCTCAAACTTGTCAAAATTCATACAGTTCTCAAATTTAATCAGTCTACACGGCTTAAAAAATATATTTATCTGAATACTACCGTAAGAACAATTGCTAAAATGATTTTGAAAAGAATCTATTTAAATTGATGAATATGCAGTTTACGGGAAAACAATGGAGAACGTACGAAAACATGTCAATGTGAAACTCGTGACAAAGTGGGAAGGTAGATATGGAGGTGAAGCCCTCATAGCCAAACCAAATTTCCACAGTCGAGCAATATTTAGTGAAAATCTAGTGGCTATTGAATTAAGGAAAACTGAAGTCCTATTCAATAAACCAATCTATGTAGGGCTTATGATGCTTGATGTATCAAAAATCCTTATATGCGATTTCCACTGCGGCTACATGTGTAAAAAGTACAGTGAAAACTGTAAAATATGGTACACCGATACAGGCAGTTTGATATACGAAGTTAAGAGTGCAGATATTTATACTGATATTTGATACATCAGACTACGCTCGAGACAATGTTTTCGGAATGCCGCAAGCGAACAAGAAAGTTTTGGGTCTAATGAAAGATGAATGTTCAGGTCAAATTATTACGGAATTTGTTGGCTTGCGGAGCAAGGTGTACAGTATCCGCGTAAACGGTGAAGACTTTGTTAAAAAAGCAAAAGGGGTGAAAGCTGCCGTTGTAAAGAAATCAATCACCTTCTATGACTATACTGAATGCCTGAGAAACTCGGTTGTACAATCTAGAACACAATATGCAATCAGATCCTAACGTCACAATCTTGAAACCATCAAACAAATGAAAATTGCGTTGAGTCCATAAGGTGACAAGCGATTATTATTGGAAAAAAGTACTGATACGCTTGCGTGGGGTCATTACAAAATTATGGTTATCGATAATGATGATGACGATCATGTCCTTAGCGATAGTGATATGGAGATTTTGGATCTTCTTGTGAAAGATTAGTTGCAAATAGTGCTTTACAGGTTTTTTTATTGTAATTATTTTGTAAATAGTAGCTATCGTGATTTATCTGAATAAAAAGACAATATATATGCGTATGAATTGCTTTTTTATTTATCAAAACCTTACATCTAGTTAGTATAAGCGTTGCATTAATATAAATTTAACACATGAGTTTAGCTCTCATTTTTTTATCGTTGGTTTAATATCGATTCATCGTTGGTTCATTGTTGGTTCAACATCGATTCATTGTTGGTTAATCGTTGATTTGACATTGATTCATCGTTGTTTGACATTGATTCATCGTTGATTTGACATTAATTCATGGATGGTTCAACATCGATTCAACGTTCATTCAACGTTGATTCAACATTGATTCAACATTGCTTCAACGTTTATTCAACACTGCAAAAAACATGTTTTAACATTGCAAGAAGTTGGTTACATATCTGATTTTACTATCCAGCCGTTGTGTGAACTGTCAAAACCTAACCACTTTACAAATATTATGTTACCGCGTTTCTTGATTACTTTTTCCACAAGGTATACGTCTGGATGTTTAAGTTTGAGAAGTTCTTGCTCATAAAGTCCAACAGCAACGTGTTGTTCCTGATAATCGTTGAGCCAGTACGTCACTGGATTCGTAAGCATAACTCGATCCACAGTGAATATCTCTGTTGTCCAGTGGAGAGTGTATCCTTTCTCAAAAACGTGCTTGTGCTTGCTGATTCGAACTTTGCCACCAACTTTGAAGTTTGGCCTTCTCCTCGGTATATTTCGCCGTTTTTTAACCGTTGCATAAGCTCCTCTTCATCCTCATTAGTGACATCTTTTGGCTTCATACCGATTGATCGATGTTTGGTATTGTGTACTTGGAATTAAGAGTAGGCAAAATGTCTATCCACTTCTAGTTTCCTCTTAAGCTAAATTGTGGCCACATCTTATTCTTGAGCTTGCGATTAAATCTTTCACATATTGACGCCTTTAGATTACTATGCGTTGAGCAGAGATTGACGCCATATTGTTGCATAAGTTCTTTAAAATGTGAATTATAAATTCTTTGCCTTCATCAGTGTGTAAATTTGTTGGCTCACGACCCTGCTTAAGTATAGAGTGCGTTGCTGAAGGATTCGATATGTCAACCAGATTCGACAGTGGCATGGCGATTGGCTTAGACGTTTCACTCATTATTTTCCCAGTGGCTTCTTTACCCAGTTTGAGCATTCAACGTTTACGCCGAATCAGCTCACTAGCTTTAGCAATTTGACGGCGCATCTCCGTCTCATTGAGAAACGTTGACATGTTGATGTGTTGATGTCTCAATTTATAATGACATTATTTCCACTACATGACATATATTTATAGAGAGATAAAACCGTCAAAACCTTTTCTGTATCTTCCTTTATTGAGCTTCCTATCCTTATCAATGACAAAAAATCCATACTTGTCCGTATTCGAACATGTTGAACATAAGTCTCTAAATTGTAAATAACTCGTGTCAGTGTTCACATGATCGTCATATACATGTCTTAAATTCTATTCATCCTGCTTCAAAAGTATCAAAAGATGGACGTTATCTCGAACCAT
Source organism: Andricus kollari (assembly GCA_932074435.1). NCBI lineage: Eukaryota > Metazoa > Arthropoda > Insecta > Hymenoptera > Cynipidae > Andricus > Andricus kollari. Next base: position 13,062 of record CAKNWW010321769.1, on the reverse strand, counting down.
ATGTTTAGGTATTCGAGCGTAAGTTTGACATAAGTAAAAACTGCCAATTTGAGCGTGTCTGCCCATACAGAAAAAGGCTCGAATATTGTCCTGCTTCTCACTGGTAACATCATCGAATACAATCTATCGAATTTTGTTGAACTTCACATGGCGAAGAATTATTTAAAATCATTCAGTTAGTTGAGAATTAGTTAAGCTGAATTTAAATTGTATTCGGTATCTTTCCTTCTGGCGTTAAATATTACAAACATCGTTGGGTTAAACTCTAAATCCAAATATCGCTTACTGTCAGCGGTGAATAATCACAGACGTCGTTGGTCTGTATTTTCAACTTTGGACTTTATTCAAGCATCGTTCGGTTGATATCAAATTTCAACACTGAACACACATCGTTGGATTGCATTTTCCAATTTCAAACGATCATGTTTCTTCGAGCGTTGCATTTTAGAGTGAGCGATCGTTATAATTAACTGCGTCGAATCCTCTAGAACCAGATGTATGGAGAAAGCGCGTCACACATCAGACTTTCTAGAAATTTCGATTTATAGAAAATCGTTAGAGATTACGTCAACATTTCTGAAAGGTTCGAGACAATGAATTTTAATTATGTATCATAATAGGTGAAAGTTGAAACTTTCGATTGATATTTCCCGCAAACCCGTTAGAGATTACACTCAATATCGATGGTTCTAGAAATTTAATGCAGGCAACAGCTCCGCGTGTAACGAACCTTATAGAAACTTTGATTGATCTTTCAAGAACGTAATTAGAGTCGGGGTAATAGGGTATAAAAGGAGCATCAGGTTTCATTGGCTTCAATCTATCGAAGAGAGATGAGCCTCAAAGGTATTAACACAGTTGGCCACATGAATGGAGTGGCTGAGTTGGAAAACCAGTAAGCAGTCTACAAGAAAGCTCTATTTTCATTATTTGGGATGACTCTATAACCTTTTCGAATTTAAAAATGTGCAATAATTGCCATTTACTTTGTAAATTTTATGTACTGAAAAACGTTTGTGAACAATAAATAAATTTTTCAAGGTGAAAAAAGGCGTATTTATTTAACCGTGTTTGCTTGAATTAATTTTAAACACATTAGTATAATTTCGATTTAATTTAGATTATATTTATGGATAGTTGGATTCAAATTTCGCGCGCTTTCCGCATTACTCAAAATGTGTCTGAACTTCATCTTCCTTTGAGCGTTGGATACTTTCAGACATCATTGGGTTGGTTTTAAAATCTATAATATTGCTTCCTGCAATTCTTTTTAACGCTGGTATTCTACAAACGTTGGTATCGAGCCAACACGTTATACGACAGAGCTAGACATTTCAACGTATAGAAAATCGTTAAGAGATCACCACTCCTACAAAAAATTTCTGGAAGGCTCGAGACGTTGAATTTTAAACATGTACCACTCTAGGTGGAAGTTGAGAATATATCGATTCATCTTTTCTGCAAAGCAGTTAGAGACTATGTCCAATATCGATGCTTCTGAAAAGTTTACAGATATTGGAAACCTCAAAAGCAAGAGCTTATATTCAAGCCTTTCAGAAACTTCGATGTGTAGAAAATCGTCAGAGTTCACATCAAAATTTTTAGAAGGTTCGATTATTTTCGGCGAATCTCCAGAATTTGATTCTTGGTTGATATTGCAGTGACCCACCTTGTTCAGCGAACCACGAATTCGTTCCAGCTTTTCAGAAATTTCGATCTCTGTTTAACGTCTGAAGTAATCCTAAAAGTTTAACGAGTAAGAATCTAAGAGGCAATATATCCACTTTGATCAAAACTCCTAGAAGAGCGAAATTCTAGAAAGTTCCATAAATTGAATAATCCCACACATTTATGTGTCCGCGAAGCCCCCTAGCTATACTACTCACGTCTTTTATCCATAACAATATACAGCAATACGCAGCAATTAGAAACTTTAAAAATATTTTAGGAAAAATTCGAATCCGCTTAAAAGATATTTAGATGCTTTAAAAAAATTTCCAGAATAATTTGAAAATATTTCAAAAATATTAACACCAAAATATAGATTTTTGCAAAAACAAATTTTTATATATGAATATGAATTGAACGGAAATTCAATCAATAATTAATATTTATTTGAAACTACTGAAAATATGAAGTAATATATAATTTAAACTCGAATTTATAAAGCGTTTAGGTAAAACAAAAAAATTTAATCGTTCAACTCTAATTTTTCTAGCTAAAAATTGCATCAAATTATATAATTTAGAAAATTTACAAATTTATTGATTCATTCTTCAAGTTAAAGCTTTGAAAACGATAACCTGGATTTATATTTCTTGAACTGAATCTGAATCTTTGAACTGTATGTAGAATGTATAAAATTTAAACTTTAATACTTCAAAGATTCAGATTCAGTTCAACAAATATAAATCCAAGTTATCGTTTTCAAAGCTGTAACTTGAAGAATAAATCAATAAATTTGTAAATTTTCTAAATTATATCATTTGAAGCAATTCTCAGCTAGAAACATTAAAGAGTTGAACGATTAAATGTTTTTTTTAACTAAACGCTTTATAAATTCGAATTTAACTTAGAAATTCTTCATATTTTAAGTAGTTTCAAATAAATGTTAATTATTAATTGAATTCCTGTTCAATTCATACTCATACATAAAAATTTTTTTTATGCAAAAATCTACATTATCGTGTTAATATTTTTGAAATCTTTTCAAATTATTCTGGAAAGTTTTTTAAAGCATCTAAATATCTTTTAAGCGGATTCGAATTTTTCCTAAAATATTTTAAATGTTTCTAATTGTTGCGTATTGCTGCATATTGTTATGGATAAAAGACGTAAGTAGTATAGCTTAGAGATCTTAGATTCTTACTCGTTAAACTTTTAGGATTACTTCAGTCGTTAAACAGTGATCGAAATTTCTGAAACGCTGGAACGAATTCGTAGTTCGCTGAACAAGGTGGGTCCCTGCAATACCAACCAAGAATCAAATTATGGAGATTCCCGAAAAATAATCGAACCTTCTCAAAATATTGATGTGAACTCTGACGATTTTCTACACATCGAAGTTTCTGAACGGCTTGAATGTAAGCTCTTGCTTTTGAGGTTTCCAATATCTGTAAACTTTTCAGAAGCATCGATATTGGACATAGTCTCTAAATGCTTTGCAGAAAAGATGAATCGATATATTCTCAAATTCCACCTAGAGTGGTACATGTTTAAAATTCAACGTCTCGAGCCTTCCACAAATTTTTTGTAGGAGTGGTGATCTCTTAACGATTTTCTATACGTTGAAATTTCTAGCTCTGTCGTATAACGTGTTGGCTCGATACCAACGTTTGTAGAATACCAGCGTTAAAAAGAATTGTAGGAAGCAATATTATAGATTTTAAAACCAACCCAATGATGTCTCAAAATATCCAACGCTCAAAGGAAGATAAAGTTCACACACATTTTGAGCAATGCGGAAAGCGCATGACATTTGAATCCAACTATCCATAAATATAATCTAAATTAAATCGAAATTATACTGATGTGTTTAAAATTAATTGAAGCAAGCACGGTTAAATAAAGACGCCTTTTTTACCTTGAATAATTTATTTATTGTTCACAAACGTTTTTCAGTACGTAAAATTTACAAAGTAAATGGCACTTTTTGCATATATTTAAATTCGAAAAGGTTATAGGGTCCTCCCAAATAATGAAAATAGAGCTTTCTTGTAGCAGCTGCTTCTTCCAACTTCTCAAACGTCTCCTAACACGTAGCATCCTCAAAAATTTTCATGATCCTGCTTGGCAAGAAGACTGCTTACTGGTTTTCCAATTCAGCCACTCCATCCATGTGGCCAACTGTGTTAATAACTTTGAGGTTCATCTTCTCCAAAGGCATTTTTCACTTTTACTGTTTCTAGTTTCACTAGATGACTGGCTCTGCACTGCACTCGACGATAGACTGAAGCCAATGAAACCTGATGCTCATTTTATACCCCATTACCCCTACTCTAATTACGTTCTTGAAAGATCAATCAAAGTTTCTATAAGGTTCGTTACACGCGGAGCTGTTGCCTGTATTAAATTTCTAGAACCATCGATATTGAATGTAATCTCTAACGCTTTTGCGGGAGAGCTAGAGCATTTCGAACTGCAAACTTTACATTCCAGCAATGCAGGTAGTGATTGCATCTTGTTAAAACTGAGGTGCACAATTTTTTCAACGGAGGGCAGCCCAGATAAAGGCAGCCATGTTAATTGCGCGTCAACCATACATTTTCACTCTTGTATTTAGCAGGCAGCGAGTCCCGGTAGTAGGGGGGTTCAAACAGGTAGATCATAGGTTGAGCGTCTTTCTGAAGAGGAATTATAGCACACAGGAGTCTTTAAACTGAAACTAAAGTGAGAAAAAAATTTTGAACGACTTTGTTCATTGCAATATTATTTTTTAATACTGAAAAAATTATAATTATTAAGAAACCCAATTCTTCACATTGCGATCTTTTAACTTGAGCAAAATTTGTGTAAAATACAATTTTTCGACCTACTTGTTTATTGCGAAATTATTGTAAAATATTAGGAAGCACCGGAAACATTTGAAATCTTTCAAACCAAAATTATTTTACAATATTAAAAATTATTATAGTCGTTAAAAACCTCGAATTTTTCAACAACAGGCTTTAAACTTAAGTGAAAGTATAAAAACAGATTTTTTGACGAATTGCTTTATTGCAAAATTATTTTCAATATTCAACATTATATGCTAATTAGGAAACCTAAATCTTTAAATTAAAGTCTTTTAACATGAGCAAAAATTTTGAAAAACAGACTTTTCCAACCACTTTTTTATTATAGAATTATTTTGCAATATTAAAAATCTTTTCAATGATTAAAAATTTGCATTCTCGCATACCATGTTTCAAATTCGTGTAAATTAAAAATATCGATCAAATTGACGTTCTTGTTGCTTTTTTTAAGGGTGTTCGTGATCAACTTGTAATACCAAAAAAAAACTGAACTGCTGGAGTAAGGCTTTTCCTCTGGTACTTCAAAAGAAACTTTTTCCCTTAACTTTTATATATATATCACTTTTCCTCGGAACTTTTTTTAATACATTTTTCGCCTCAACATTTTCTGTAGCGTTATTCCTCGGAACTTTTTCTATCACATTTTTCCCCTCAAAATTTTCTGTAACGTTTTTCATCGGATATTTCCCAGTAACATTTTTACCTTGAGATTCTGTTTACCTTTTTTCCTCTGAACTTTTTCGGTTACTGTTTTTCCTCGGAACTTTTTGTATACTGTTTTTCCTCAAAACTCTCGGAGTCACATTTTTCCTCTGAGCGCTTCACATAAGAGAAGGGGGAAGTAAATATTATCAGTTTGTTTTTTAGTTACCTAAATATAATTTTCCTCAGATTCTTTAGAAGGTTTAAAACGATTTTTGAAGATTTCAGGTGCATTGAAAAACAAGCTAGAAAATTGTAATGAAATTTTTTTATTACAGGCTTTTACAAAATATTACGAAAATCTCGGGTCCGTTTAAAAGATATTTAGGACTTTTAGCAGTTTGGAAGAAACTTAAAAATATTTTATAAATATTCAGAAAACTTTTCCAGTTTTAAAATATTTTTAATCTCTTCAAAACTTCAGAAATTTCTAATTATATTTTAAGCTGACTCAAATTTTTCTTGAAATTTGGATAATTCTTTCAAAATTAAAAAGATTGCAAATGTCCAGATTTTTTCGACATTTCTAGAAACCTTTTGAAATCTGTTGAAATTTTCTTTAAAAATTAATTTTAAAATTCAAAAATTATTTCTCTTCTTTAGTTTGTTTATACTCTTTCCCTTTTATGGGTTTGAGAGTCGTCACATAAAAATTACATAAATTCTTACAAACAAGCCTTATACTACCTTACTAACTATTTGCTACATATCGTCTTAAATTATTATTCTTATTACTAAACGCTTTAGACCTCTCCCTGACCATTTTCATTCAGAATCTATTTCATTCTCTCTTCTATACTCTCTCTTCCCCCTTCGTCACCTGTACACCTCTCTAACACATGCAACCATGTTTGCTGCACATATCTACATACTCTACACAGATTCTCTTCTTCATTCATCCAATACCTACATGCTCTTACCCCCTTTCCTATTCTGAATCTCACCACTCTATTCCATTTGCTCTCCTTTTTAATCTTTTTCAGGTACTCTGGTTCCTCCTGCCTCTAAAACATTCTATACCCGCTACTGTATCTTGAATCTGCGATTTTTTCCCATCTTTCCTCCCCTAGCCTTGCCTTAATCTTTTCCTCTATTTCCTCCCACTCTATACCAATCCCTTGCATACCACATTTAAACCTTATTTCATATCTCTAATTCTCCCATTTTGAACGCCCCACGTTTCCCCTCCTCTCTTTGTACATAACTTCCCGAGCACAAGCTTGCGCAATTTTGCTTCCCTCTCCCCTTCTTAGTTTCTCTTGTAGTAGTATAAACGTTTATTCTTCAGCCTGTTGGCCTTAAAAAATTGACTTGCCTACACTTTCCTTTTTTACATAATTTTCCTTAATCTAAGCCTTAAAACTAACATACATCCATACCTTATCTCTAGGATCGCACGCTCTTATCGCCTTGCCCTCCTCGCCTCGCTCGCATGTCCCTACTCTCTCGCTTCCGCGTCTATTACCTAATGCTTATCTATTATTTACAATATTTACATCCTACTTATATCTACTTCCTCTCTTATTTACAATCTTTCCTTCTACATGCTTCTTCCTCTTGCCTTCTCTTCTTCTCCATCCTACCCAACACTCCCTTCACCCATGCTATTGCCCTATTGTCCCCCCTTTCATGCATCAATACCTTCATGCTCATTCCACTCCTTTCCACCTCTACGCACTCCTCCAACCAGTGCTCCACTTTTGCATACCCCTCCCCACACAGTTGACACATCCTCTTTTCCTCTGAGAGCCAGAACCTATTAAAATCCTCCATGCACCCACATCTAATCCTCGCTATAAGCTCCTGACTTCCTTTTTCTCCTTTCTCACACAAATATTGTGCTCTCGACCTTGGCATGACCCACACATAGTTCCCGTTAAACTTTGACTCTCTTATTCTCTCTTCCCCTGCTGTCTTCTCTCTCTCCATGCCGTTTTTCTTAACCAACTCATATACCTTCCTCAGTTTCTCTTGTAAGTTCCAGGCTCTTTTTACTTGCCTGACCACCATTTTTTCTAGTCCTATTTCTTCCCTTAGCATATAATCTGGGCAGCTCCAATTCAATCCCATAACCCATTTTAAAAATCTCTCATGCAAACTTTCCACTCTCTTATGTTCTTTCCATTCCCGAATTTCCACTCCATAGCTTAACACTGAGCATACTAACACATTAAACATCCACACTCTCATTATCCAGTCCTCCTTAACCCTTCTTTTTCCTATACCCCATTCTCTACCTCTTTCATGTACCTTTCTTTCTCCTTCTCCCTTTTCTCCTTTATCATGCTTTCCCGCTCTCCCTTTCTCCTGTTGAGTTCTCTTTTTTCCATTTCCCCTTTCCTCCATTTTCTTACACTTTCCTTCATTCTATCTTTACTTTTCCTGCATTCATCGTCCCACCAACCTCTCCTAACCCCCTCTTCTTCTTCTTTGGGTCTCACCTTTTTCCTTACCTTACCAATCACTCCTTTGAGCTTTTCTAGCAGCTTGTCTACTCCTTTCTCTTCCAAACACCCTATTTCCTCGTTTTCTATTTTTTCTCTAAATTCTCTTAACTTTTCCTCCCCCCAAGTGCCCATTTTCAATTTCTGTTCCCCCTTTCCTTCTCTCTTCCCCCTTCCTCGCTTTTGGCCACCACATCTCATTGTCGAGATCACCGGAAAGTGTTTTGAGCCTATCACGTCGCCTACTTCCATTTTAACCATCAACTTCCTTATTCTTTTGTCTGCTAGAATGTAATCTATGACGGTTTCCCCTATACCCGCGTACGTATATTCCCCTTCTTCATCCCCCTTGGTATTGCCGTTACAAGTGAACCCTCCCGCCTGTCTCAACAAGTCCAGAAGCATCCTACCCTCACGATCTGTTTCCTTTTGCTTCGAATTTCTTATGAACATCTCCTTTTCTGTATCCCATACCTCTCCTCCTTGTTCCCCGGTCGGTCCCTTGATGCACACTCCCCCCCCCCCCCCCCCTATTAGGACCAACCTCTCATCTTTATCCGCTGTCCATTTCCTTATTGTTCTCCATCCTCCCACTTCTCCTGTGCACGCATAATACATCCACAATAACTTTTCCTAATTTCTTTCTTCTAACCATTGTTCCGTCCTTTTCTTCTTTATACTCTCCGTTTTCTTCCTCTACCACGAGTTCCTTTCTTACCCCTGACACCGTGCCACCCATTCCCTACGTAAGCAGTTTAAGCTTGCAACTAGCGTACGGTGTAAAGAGGCTCATTTCTACGTGGTGCAAAGTCATAGAGAACGTCTCATCTGCGCTCCCCTCACTGCTTGCCTCGTCTACGACGCTACCCTCTCTCTCTTTGCTATCGCTATCTCTATTGGCTTCACTCTTCTCAACAAACTCGCTCTGTCTCCTTCTGGAAACACGCTGTGGTTTCCGCATAACCAACATCCTGCTATTCCTTGTTAACCGACCGTCAGCCTTAACTCCCTCTTCCCTGTCTCCTCACTTCCCCACCAGACACTTTCTATCACAAACCCAAACTTAAAAAAACTTACCCTCTTATACTGATTTATTTTAGCAATGTGTGGCCACCTCTACTCCTTCTCACTTCACACTCTTCGAACTCCTACCCACTGCCAAAAACCCGGTGTCCCGCCGAAGTGAACTTAACCTCAAAATCAACTCTGGTCAATGTTTATCTTTTTTTTACTAAATTCGCAATTTCTTCTGTTCCCTTCATTCACACTTGCACTTTCGCCCTAGTCCCCTTACTCACCACACCCTCACCGTCCTCACCGTCCTGTTTCAAATTGTTTAAAATCTTTTCAAACTTAAAATTACTTTTAAGTCTTTTTAAAGCTTGTACACCTCCTAAATATCTTTCAAAATGATTCGATTTTTCCAAATCTTGAAAAAATTTTAAAATCGCCTTAAAATATTCCAGATAATTTTTCGACAATTTTTTAAATCTCTTCAAAATGTTTTAAAATCTTTTAAAATATTCTCTGAAAATTAATTTTTCAAAATAAAAATCATTCGAAATTTTGCTAACAATTTTAAGAAATTTTTTTATTCTCTTAAAAGCTTTCAAAATTCTCAAGATGTAAATTACATGCTAATCTTTTCAAAACTTCTAAATAGCTTTTGAAAAAATTTGTTTTCTTCTAAAATTTGTTAAAATTCTGCAAAATTAAAAAATTCTCCTATCATTTTCCAGATTCTTTTTCGATATAATTTGAAATTTTCAAAAGTCAAAACTTAAATTTAACCTTTCAAGATAAAACCAAAATCAATTAACATTTTTTCAGAAATATTATTGTCAGCACCAGTAATTTGTTGGTTGCCTTGTTGGTTCAGATTCAAAATTTTCTGCTTTTAGTAATTACGCTTATTACATTAAATTTTATTACACTAATTTCACAAAAAAAGTTTTAAAATATCAAAGACTAAAAAAAAATTTTTAATTTTCAAATTAGTTTTTAAACGAAAAACCTGATTTTATTTCATTGCGACTGATTTAAAATGTTTTTGTTTAATTCCAAACATTTACAACTTGAAACCAGTTTTATTAAAAAAATATATACTTGCCAATTTCAACAATTTAAGGATTATTTTATCTACAACTTTTATTTTTTGTACAATATTTTAATTTATTTATAGCAATTACTTTTTCTCATATCAGAAAAGTACCTTTTCTCATCGTCAGATTTAAAATACAAAAGCCTATTAAAAAAAGATTAGTTATAAAATAATTTCATCCTATATTTGAAAGTTACATTTTATAGTCGAGTTAAATCGAAAGATTGTTTTACCTTGCTTGAAAATTGGTCAAATGATGTAATTTTATACGTATATTATCATCAGTACATGCCAAATTAGTGATTTGTTATTGATAAGAGATCACAATTACCGTAAACCTATAATAGTTCTATAAAAAATAAGCACAAGCCAAAGATGAAGGGAATACTTAAAAATTATAAATTTAGTCATTTCTTTCATTACTCTTCGTTATTTTAAAAATATTTCATTATAAAATTGAACAGCACTTTGGACTTATTTTTCGTAAGATTTTGATACGGCATAATTAAATAATGTAACAAATTAATTTTATAAAATAAGAATTACGGTTTTTGCAATATTTGTTGTTGTTTACTTAACTATCTTATTATTTTTTTAAATTCGTCCTTTAAATACTTCAAAAATTATTTGTTATACACTACATGTAGTAGCTCATCGATATTAAAAAGTAATGAATTTTCAAAGAAAACTTTTACTTGTTTCCGGGATTGTTTGTTTTTTTAATTTTAACTGTAAAATTTGTAAGTAATAAATATTAATTGTAAATTATCAAAATAGTTTAGAACGTAGATATTTTGTACTACTTTTTAAATTAATGAATTTTTCTGTGTAATTTAGATAATTTAACCATTAATTACAATTTAAAAAACGTATGTACTACGAGCAAAAATAAAATATATTTTTTGTATTGCAAAATTAACGTCAAAGCTATTTAAGTTTGCATTTTTTAATATTATGCCGGAAATTACGGAGCTAACGAATGCTTATTTCTTGCACATGCGCACGAAGTTTAAGATCGCTGCCGGCTATCACCACCTTGTTACTGGTCTGGCAGGAAACGGATACAAACAAGCCTCCCTAGTAAACTACGGCGATTATCCCGTGACCCGCTAGGAAACTGACATACAAGTAATAGTTAAACAAGTTAACAGGTGAAGTCTTTATGGTGAGTGCAATAAACCGCGCCGATTCGAGTTTTTTTGGTAACTCGAAATACAAAATGACCCTAGCAGTGGGGGCAGAATAATTAGATCTCAAGTCTCAAGTAATAAATTTTTAGGGTGTAGGACTCTAGGTAAAAAAGCTTAATAATAACAGGAACGAAGAGCGGTTTAGTGGCCGGAGGCCACCCAGGTGAATCCTTCGAGTGGACTCGCAGTTTTATCACTTTAACATTACTTTGACCAAAATTTTTGAAATATTTTAGCGAGCTGAAAAATGACTCTACAACCAAACAAAAAAATGGGCATGTTCTGATTTTTTCTAGGTGATACGAATTCCAGTCGCCCATGAGCATTTAAACAGTCATTTTTCTTGGACCACTCTATTATACTATCTAGTTATATCTGTGTTACAGTATATTGTTTTTGCTTTTGTACTTTATTTATAAATAATTTACTTCAGTGATCTAATATTATACATATGCATTCTATTATTTACATGGACGCACCTAAAATTTTACTTTTCAAAGGTTATATGCCTTATAAAACATAATTTACGTGCATTTACTAATTTTTGTGAATTTCCCGCATTATTCAAATATTGTATTTTCAAATGTCGTGTGTTTATCTAAGGTTTGTCTGTGTTTATACTAAACTCAAATTGAATTTAGACATTTAAAATAATCTATAAATACAAAAATAAATTCCAAATACATATTTCAAGTACATAATTTCCTTATAGTTTCAAGGATTTTTCAACAACACTAATCAATTCTTTTTAAATAAATATAATGTATCTGGGAAACTTTGAAAAAACCTAATTTATAAATAATGGATATTGGTATAAATACGAACAATACAATATTTTCTTGACCCAGGAAATTCTTTTTCCAAGAAAATCAAGAAAATATAGTATTATCCGTATGCATACCTATATTTTCCTAATACAATCATAAATTTTGTTGGTGAATTTTAATTGTTGCTTTTATATCTGAACAATTTAATCAACTGGAAACCCTATAAATTGTACAATTTCGAATTTGAAATTTTATTTAAAATTGAACAGCTTAAAGTGGGAAAGTTCGAATTTTAATTTGAAACCATGAAAAATACAAATTCTACCGCCGACATTATGAGTAATATACTTTCATTTGCTATTGAAAATAGCCAACTACAATAATAGCACAGTAAAAATAATTATTTGGAATGCTCAGGGTATTCCTTAAAAAAAGACAGGAATTAGCCACATAGCTCTACAAGAATAACATTACCATTTGCTTGCTCAGTGAAACTCTACTACGCGAATCCCTGAGGGTAAATCTAGTTCGTGGCTATAAATCGTACAGAAATAACACTAATAGAGGTACCGCGATTTTAATTTAAGAAAATATTGACCACCACGAACTAATAATTCCTGAGCTTGAAACCCTCGAAGCTACTGTTATACAAATAAAAATACACGGGAGACCATATGCCATCGTACTGCTCTACCAGACTCCCTCTCGTAAATTTACAGAAAATGATTACATAGAAATATTCAAACGTGCACCCTCGGTAATTGCTGCGTGGAATAGCAGAACATCAAACAAAATCGGAAAAGAATGGTCTGAATTCATAAACGACCAGTATCCCGAGTCGAAATCTAGGCCCTACTTGGAACCTATAACTCCTATCTTAGTAGGCGCTGGAGAAGCAAAGTAGGTTCCAAATAAGCAGCGATTTCAATTCAATTTAGACCCTACTTTCACGCTAAAAATGTCCGAAATCGGCCGTTTTTCCACGTTTAGCGTCAAAGTAGGGTCTAAATTTGAACCCACATTCGTACTACAGGCCCTACCCTTCATTGGCGCTCCAGACCCCACATTGGTGCTCCAGCCCTTACACTGGCAACAATAATAATAATAACAATGCATTAATATTTGGTCAAAAAATGTAAAATGACGTATAAAAAATATATTTCCCGTATTTTATTATATAATTAATAAAAAACTGGAATATTGTAATAATATAATAAAATACGGGAAATATATTTTTATACGTCATTTTACATTTTTTTTCAAATATGAATGAATTATTATTATCTATAGAAACCGAGAAATTATCAGAATAAGGTATAATAGTATAAGCGTGCATATAAAATG
>CAKNWW010321765.1:0-11681 GCA_932074435.1 Andricus kollari | reverse complement strand
TAAAAGTTACTGGAACCAAGAAAAGGTGTTTTCCGTAGATTTTTGTTTACGAGTTAGAGTTAGAAATGTAACATTTTCCTATGCTTGGGATAGGCTTTACGTGTATAAGAGTTCAACTTTGATCTTAATTATCTCAGCTCAGGAGAGGACAATATTTTTTAAATTTCGCAAACGTTTAGATAACATTCCAAAGAACCTATGTTCAAAATTTAAACAAATCCGTAAGAAAAGTGCATTCGTGACCGTACCTCCTTAAGTATATTTGAAAGTATTTCCACAATTCCTTAGGGTCAAAATTCGTGCAAAAAGGTTACAACATTTAAAAAATGTGAAAATACTCACAAAAATTGTTTAAAAATCATTATTTATCAGATTTTAATAAATGTTAGTAATATTTATAAAAAATTATTGTTTTGTATAATTTTAAATCATGTAATGAGTACAATCATTATTTGAAATTTTTCGACTATGAATCTAGGTAAAAAATGGTAAATCTATCTTAATAATGGATGTTATGTCTTTAACTTGGGCTTATCAGTGTGGGTTTCTTATTAACTTTTTGCATTTTCTAACAAATCGTCTCTACTTTGTTAATTTTGAGCATTTAAAAATTTTTTGAAGGGTTTCGAAAAAGAACGGTAAAAATTACCCAAATTTTAAAAACAATTTTGCGTGTTTTCTATTTAAATAGACGTCAACATTCAAAGACTCGTAACTTCGTGGATAATTTTTTTCTCAAATAACTAGGATGTAAAAGATAACCCTGCAGGCCATTTTAAATTTCCTAGAAAACTGATGAAATGTATAATTGCAAGGGTCGATTAAACTTAACTACAATTTAAAAGCGTAATTAAAATTTGAAACGACTAAAATGGCTTCAACTCACCTTGGAAGAGAGATTTGGAAACGTCAGCTTGACCTCCAGGGAAGACTCTCCTGACGAAGATACCCATTTCTCCACGTGGACTGTCCCTGCCGCCGACGACACTGAATCCCAGACTAGGCTTGCCATATCCCTTCTCGAACCTGGCAATATGCCTCGTCAAATACTGATGCATTTCCGTCGAGGATTCCAAGGAGGAGTCGACATCCTTCCGGGTAGAAATGCACGTGAGTGGCAGGAAGTCCGGCCTCTTTTTGGACTGCATATTATCATCGCAGGTTGACGGAGAATTATTTGAGGAATTGACTTTCTCTTTCTGGGAGTCAAGAAGCGTCATATTGGAAAGGTTCTTTGCGTTTTCGAGGTACTCGTAACCTGCTGATAGGGGTGGAACCAAGCATACTTGGGGCACTGTTTCTTCGTAAGCAGTTATCAGTCGCACTTTATTGCCATTGAAGGATTTTAGGTACTCTTGAACTTGCTCAAGACTCTCGAGAGTTCGGAGTTCCTTCCCTTCGACCTCGACGATCTCATCGCCGAGCCTCAGTCTCCCATCTCTGTGAAAGAGGACATTATATTATTAAAATATCATTATTTAGCTGGGTTCAAAAACACGGGTTTCAAATTTTATTTCTTTTTAGGGTTTTGTAGACCCGGGCAGAAATATAAGAAGTGACGGGATGAAAGGGGGGGGGGAGTAGAAAAGGGAAGTAAGAAAGGTAAGGTGATTTAGGAATGGGGACGGGGATGAGGGGAATTAAGAAAACGGGAACGGAGAAGGGCGATGAAATAAGGTGTATGGGAGAGGAATTAATGAGAGGGGAGGGGAAGTGTGAATAGTGGGTAGGGAAAAGTGGGAGAGAGGGAGTAAGAGAAGGCGGCTAAATTAACTTCCTAATAAAATAAAGAAATCTCTGAATGACTTTAGAATTTTAGTAATTTAAAAATCATATTCATCGGAGAGAAATAATTCTATGCAAATGCAGATAAGCGAATTCGTTTAAAAATAAAAGGTTCAAACGAAGAATGGGATTAGCAAATTGAGCAAAATTTAAAAATGTTAAGGCAACATCAAATCGATGCTTGAATGCTTACGGCCTCGAAAATGTGAATTCCTTCGATGAAATCACATAATTATCCTATTTATATTTGATGCAATCACGTTCCCTATAAATGAATATATGATTTATTGCAATTTAAACATTCTCTTTGGTTTACAATCGAAGAAACTAATCATTTCCTTTCCACATCTTTAAAATACAATAGATATTCGAAGAAGACACTTTTAAAAGGATAATTAAAAATTGAAGAATTGATTGCACAAGATTTATTTTTTTTAAAGAGGGCAGCGAACCGAAAATAAATCTCTTCGACAGATAATAAAATCTTTCAGAGAAAGAGGCCTTGGCAATTTTATTAGACAGCTGACATATTGCGAAACTATATATTGTGGGTAACCGGATGAAATCTGCCGGATGTAGGAGCCGTTTTCTTGCATGAATCACTGCTTTTAAGAAATTTTCTTCAGAAGGATTGTAACAATGAAAACTTAACACATTTTCAGACAGTTTGAGTGTTAATAATGCAAATTTTCTTTGAAAAATTATAAAATTTTTCAAAAAATTGATTTTTGTGACGAATATAATTTTTGTATTATTATCTATGATTCTCTTTATTCCAGAAACTTGTATGATATCTATCCCTTAAAATTAAAGAGTTATGATTTTTAAAATAATTATTTTGTGAAGTAATTTATTATTAGCAACTGTTAAAAATGTATTAGAAATTAGAAAAGAGAACTTGAAAATTGTGGATAGGAAAGTACTTCTGAAGAGGCTACCCTATTAACCTCTTAACGGGAGAAAGCAACTTCATATCACGTTTTCTTTTTTAGATTACACATTGTACATTTTCCCGGATTTATTGTTTCTTTGGAAAAAATTCATCAAATTATGTCAATTAGCAGATATTTTTTCAATAAGTTCATAAGCTGTCAAATAACACTAGGTAACAAGATTTTATTTATAATCAATTGATGGGACATTTCAGTATGTTTTTTTCCGCACCTCAGAAAAACAGGTGTAATAAGTGAAACCCCCATTTTTTGGCTGTTTCTGAAACCTTTTATCAAACAAACCGAAAATGCTAAAGGTATCTAATAGGGTTGAAATTGAATCCTGATGCACCATATGTTTTTGAAAATAACCTTATATTTTTTTACGTTTTTGCACGTACACAATATGATTTTTTCATTTTTAAAATGATATTGAACGTTAAATCTGGAATATTTCCGAAAATATTGATACTACGGAAAAAAAGATAAAAATAGAAAAAACCTAAATTTTATAGAATTTTGTAGTTTAGTGGTAAAATAAAATTTTTGTAAATCTAAAAAAAAATTTTAACACTGGGTAACAAGATTTGCTTTATCATCAATTAATAGGACAATATGACTTCAAAGCAAGATTTTTAGAAGTCACTTGTTTTCAATCATCTTAACTATGAAAGAAGAGCCTTTGAAACCTCAAATTAGAATCCTCTGATTCTAAGATCTACATGGAAGGCCGAGTAAAAATTAAGTAAAATACTTGTTACCAGCCTAGAAACTTACCTATGAGCAATTCCATCAGTTTCCAGCTGGACCACAATATACCGAATCTCCCCAATTCGTTGCTGGGCCAATCTAATACCCAAGCTCTCCTTAGGGTCCTTCTTGATGAGCTGTACAAGTCGGCATCTCCTTACTTTTTTCGGAGGCTGGATGATGTCACTCAGAAATCTCGTCTTGTCCTGTTGCAGCCTCATCCGATGGGACAGAGTGGCAGCGGCATTTTGAGTCTGTCCAACTCCTAAGCCATCCGAACTCGGCGCCAAATGCGAATTTGCTGAACCTGGCAAGAGCGAAGTTTGATGTATGCTAGGCAACATTCTTCCCGAGTTACTCTGATGCCACCTGAGACCATCTATTCTCACCTCGACCTCCGCACTCCCATTTTCACCAATTCTGCTCGACCTCAAGCTATCAGCATCCTGTTCCTGACATTCACTAGGGGTTGAGCTTCTCATAGGTTTCTCTAATTCCGAGTCCACAACACTACTTGTATCCGAACTATCTGTACATTTTAAACTCTGGGTTTCATTTTCAGAAGCTGCAGCAGATTCTCCTCTGGGTCCATCACTGTCATACCCAGATTCATTAGAACTCACATAATGAGAAGACAATCTCTGTTCTCCACTAGGAGCTGAATTCCTCCTATGGTTCCTCAAGTTCGTCGCTATTTCTAAATTCAAACTAACTTCAGAATTCAAACCTCCATCATGATTTATCCCTATTTCATGATTTAAAGAAACAGTATCCGAAAACCTGGAGTCGTTCAAGGAAAGTCCAGATTGCGGAAGAGACATGGGGCTTCGATGATTGTCGTAGCCATCCTCTATCTGCAAATCATCTTCAATCCTCTCCAGATGACTCGGATTGAGACTATACCTATCTTGCTCACAACGTTCAGCCCTTTCGCTTCTGAATTCTGCATATGAATTCCTGCCCATTCTTGAAACGTCCTGAGACCTAGAGGGAGCATTTCTGTTAAAATGTCCATTTCTGGGACGTCTTCTTCCCAAGGTAGTTGTTCCTTCAAAAGAGTCTTCGATCTTCAGAGAAGGGAAGTGTTCCTCTGAGGCAGTCTTGAAAAGCCTCTCATCCTTTAAGCCTGATCCATGTCTCTCTTCAGGAAGAACGGAAAGTTTAGACCTCAAAAATGAATATGGAAAACTAGTCTTTTTCACTTCCTTAAAATCGCAACTGCTAGATTTTCTTAGGTTATCGTCTTTCGATTCTCCAAAATCAAATGAACTGAAGGTCCTGGAAGATGGTGAAGGGGAATGACCTCGTGGAGTAGAGAGACCGAGAGAAGGTGAAATTATTCTCTCTTCGAAGACATCGTCATCAGGTCTACCACTCAAATTATCGCAAGACACTGTTTTGTCCTTTCTGCTGTTGATTTGAAGATCAATTCCTTCAGAAGGATCATCTCCTTTCACGTAAGTAGGGCTAGTGTTCAACTGACTGGTGCTGCAGCTCCTGAAGAGATTTTCCTTTTCTGGTGTTTTTTCAATACTTTGAGAACGTCTGTTGCTTCTGGAGGAGTTCAACATCCCTGTGGACCCCATCCTGATGAAAAAAGACTTAAAAGGAGATGGAGATCTTTGTGCATTGAATATCCTCCTTTCCTGCTTTGCTTCACTTTTCTGCTCGAAGAGTCTTTCCAGTTTTTCACTGTTGTTGTTACTATTGTTATTATTATTGTTGTTTAGAGAAGAGTTTTCTGAAGTGGAATTGATGGTCTCTCGAGATCCGGATTTGCGAAACGAGTCTATCTTCTTGCTCATCTTCCTTAAGCCCCAAACGCCTAAGCCTGTAACGAGAAAGAGAAACGGTATAATGGTGCAATCAGAAGTTGTGAAGCGGGACAATGGGGCAAAAAGTGGTCAGTGAAAGGGGGTTTCTGAGTTGCGAATTGGGATACGAATCGAAGACGAGGAGGTATGATGTGGGGAAAAACCATAAGGCACGCTCGACATATGGTGGCCCCTCCCTCCCAGGAAATGTGTTTTGGCTTCTGGACTTTTTCAAGGTGTTATTTGGGCGCAGGTGGGTATAACGGAGATCCTGGCTAATGGAGAAGCGATTGTCAAACCACTTAGGTATCAAGTACCTATGTTTTGCGATAAACCCGTTTCCCCGCCGATTCTGCGTACTGCTGGACTACTGAGGAGCATCGATTTAGTGTAAAGTACAACTGCTAATTGGTGTCACGTCTCGAGAATGAAAACAATTAATACACGATCTTGAGGACGTTTGGTTTTTCTAGTTCCAAGGTGGCCAACGGCTATTCAAGACTCATAAAAACTTTCCGTTTTTCTACGGGGTTTGAACATTTTTTCCTGGACATTTAAATAAAATTAACGAATCTAATACGGAGCGATTATAAATTCAAATCTCTCAAAAAATTTTACTCAAGACTGAAAATTGAAGAACATTTAATTGAAATTTTCAATATTATACAATTCAAATTGGGTACTCAAAATTAAATCATTATAAATTGTACAATATCAAAAAAGGAGTCTGCAAAATTTAAATAAATTCTAAGGTTTTAATATTAGACAATTATCAGAGGAAAAACATTTCAAACTGTATATTTCCAAATCAGAAGCCACTAGAGATAATCACTTTTTATTTCGAGGTTTTTACACACAAAAAAATAAACATTTTCAAACCATTAATTTAGAATAAAAACTTTTAAAAATGTAATAATGTCAAATTTAGGACAATTGGCATTCTCGGGAAATTTGGAGGGCTTACTAGTGTTGGACAAATACAACTTTCACCCACTATTATAATTCGCTACTTCAAAAAGGTTGCTTTTTACTCACTCTACTGGCCACCCTAAAGAGCTTTGTTTAATTTTCCCTTAGCTGCTTATTATATATTTGTTATTGAAATTTCAATAGGACAAAAATGAGTTGGTCCTCTTTTTTGATTGACTGCCTTTTGTAACGTAAAAAAGCTAAGCAGATCTTTGAAAATTGGAAGAAGCCCATTAAATACAAATGTTTTATAGTTACGACTGTTTTATATAGACCAGAGAAAGATTGATGATGGAATGTTATTACGAGTACACATTTGGTTACAATGCAGTGGAAACGTCGCCTATTAAATCAGTTCCGTGTCTAACAAGGAATATTACTGATCTACGCACTTTACGATCCACCACTGCACTGGCCAATTATTTCTACCGTAAGACTATTAACGTGGTCAAGTATTACTCGACAAACACCTGTTGCTCTCTAGCCATGAACGCGATCCTAGTACCCTTGTGTATGCATGTTAATTACAGAATGCGAAAAACTTTTAGTGGATTAAATCACTTCCGGAGGAAGCGTGAAACCGTGAAATTTACTACACTCACGACTAGAGAGAAAGCAGTGAAAACAAACTTAGAGGACAAACCCAACTGAAGACATTAAAATTAGAATAAATCAAAATTCAAATTTTTCCTTGAAGGCCAAAATTAAATAAGAATGAAAGGGTGTGTCAAGTATTTGGGCGAAACACAAAAGTGGAAATTCCTTTGATAATCTTGAATTTTATTAAATCTGTAAAAATTACATAATTTCTTGTGGGGACGCAATTTGCAAACAAAGGAGTGATTCTTTGGTTAATATTGCAGTTGCAAGATTGTATAAAATTTTAATATAATTATAGCGTACATATAATTATCCGTACATTTGATGAAAACACTTTTCTTCATTTTTTTGTATCACAATATTTCGGTTGAAAAAACGGTTTTCAAAAAATGTTTATTTAATATGAATATAAATAAAGAAATACGTCATTTGCAAATAGGCATTTGCATGTGTGCTTGTTCTTTAGGCGTTGTTGATTCTTGTAGCTTAAGTCTTTTAAATTTCTCAAGAATTTTGTTATTAAAAAGACAACCCTTAAAGGAAATGACAACGATATAATATTTTTCTGGTCATCAGCAGTCAATCCGAATGACGATCGTGAAATATTTTATGTTACGTTTGCAAAGCTATAGATCACGTTATGGATGCACTAGTGAAAAGCATTCCATGTTAACGACGTTGTTGTCGAGAATCCGTTATATCGCTTAGCATTAGTTGTATAAATTTCCATGTAAATCAATTGTGAGATGCAGAACACTATTATAGCAAACAGCAAACCACGAGGCTCACGACTTTCGGGGACAAATTGACTTTTTATATCAACTAAGAAGACAACAATTTTAAAAATGACGAACGCGAAAGCAAGTGGCGGTTAACCAACAAGTTTATTTTATGGGATTAGAAACGTTGAAAGATGTAAACCACTTTGCGATTGGCAAGAAACCTTAGTACTGCTCTACTTATTTTTTTAATAGTCCGGATTACGTCTCTAGTTATGTGTATGTCAAGACTGACATAACTTGTATTAGTGTACTTTTCTAAAAGGCAATTAGTGGTTTAATACGTCGTAAAATCATAACAAGGTAAAAAAGCGTTGATGTTTTCAGCAGGAAAAATATAATTGGGTGGAACAATTGAATTGTTTGTGATGGGCTACCAGAATTCTTTTTGACAAAAATTGCTGGGTGTCAGCATTAAGAAAAGCAAACACAAGTTTCCATAAGAGGTACTCTTTCGTACTGATGAGGTAAACGACCGAGAGAATTCTCAGTAAAAACTTAAGTTATGAAGAATTAGTAAAGTATCGTCACTGCTTTCGTCGCAAAAATGTGCATGTATATTGCGTTGAGGATGCTCCAAAAAAAATCAGTTATGGCAATTAATAACACTTATCGTGTTTAAAACCAGATTTCTATATTACTCGTTCTAAACTTTTCTTTCAAGGAAAGCAATTCGAATACATTATTCATATAGTTTTCCTTCTGTCTTAATAATAGGTTTGTATTCAAGAAAGATAAAAATAAAATGTGAAACTACAAAGGAGGTTTTACAAATTCAACTTAAATGAAATAAAATAAGGAAAGTTATGTTCCCAATATAGTACAAGTTCTTCGTTTTATTTTCAATGGAATTTAATTTTAATAACGAAAAGTGATTTTGAAACTATTTAAGGGAATTTCGTAACAAATACGAGGAAGATTTGAAGGATTAGTGTCGTTAACAAACTTGCTGAAGGTTTACCTGGCAGGACACTGGAAGCAGCAGTGCATGCAGTTCAGTTCGAGAGCACTTAGACTCGCCACGTGACGATATTACCTGTTGCAAGAGACAAATAAAGAAGGAAAAAAGAAAAAAAAATAATGAAGGAAAAGTCGTGCTTCTTCTCGCGCCAAGACCATCGTGATGAAGACGTTGGACGTAATGGACTTTTGCCAAGATTCATTGAACTCAAAGAAAATCAACTAAGAGTCCTTAAATATAAATAAACATTACATCAAGAGTGAAAAATCAAAGATTAATAAATCTGTTTTCTTAAGTACATTCTTAACCACATCAAAACAATACAATTTTTTAAATTATATTTTTTAATGACTCTTTAAAAAGGACAAATAAATTTTGTTAATAAGTGAAACATGCAAAATACTTTTCTTGTCTCAAGAAAATGTACGTTATTAAAAAAATCAAGTTTCTTTATTTGAGTAAATTTTTTCCATACAAGACAAATTTTCTTGGGTTAAATAATAGTACATCGTCCATATTTGTACTAATATTTTCTTGACTCAATGTTAACTTTTCCCTGTGTGCATATTATAACTGCGCGTACTTTTATGGTACGAAATAAACTAAAAGATAATAAAGAATGAATTAATTGAGTCACTTATTTATATCTAGGAAGTATTTTGAATATAAAATTGAATTTACCCATAAAACGTAATTTAATCTGGTATTCAAAAAGTGAGTTATTACTAGTAAATAAATTTTAAAGTGCGTCGCATACGCATATGAATGGTTCCGCTATCACAGAATATTTAGAATCCTGCAATGAGTTTCTCGATGGGTTTGAATTCTTGAATGCCAATTAACCGCAATCCTTACGCCAGTTATTAAACTGGATATGCAAGTAATAGTTTATATCGAACTTCTGAAGGTAAACCTTGCTCGTATCTTAATTAGTAATATAGGGTGAACTAGTTATTAAAGTTAAAAAACTATTATGCTCTAAAAAAGAAACAAAAAATTAGGCAAAAAATATCAAGCCTAAACAATTTTCAAAATCTAAAAACGAAAGATTTAATTACTATGGATGATCCTTATCAAGTGTAATTTTCTCAGAAATGTAATGTTATGTAAAAGTCTCTTGAAATCATACAAGTAACAAAACTGTACCATCCCAAATAAAAATCATTAGCTTGTAGGTTTCATGAAGAATTCGAAAATATGTTTTTAGATGGTATGGATTGTTAGTTTCAAGGTTACATATATTTAACTTCGAACACGAATACAATCTTTTTAAACTGACAAAAAGGAATCCTTCTTTCTATTTAGAAATAATGATTAGAGGATTTTATTTGTGGTTTAAATTCAAAAATTTAAGTGAGCTAATTTCATGTAATTCAAAGTGAATTCAAAGGTGAACTGTTCTAAATTCAGAAGAGTTAATCTACAATTAAATAAATTCATCTGATTTTAAGATAACTTAAGTGACTTAAATTCAACTTAAATAAATTCAAGTGAACCCGAATTCATTCAAATTTAGTTTAAACGAAGTAAAAAGAATGTAACTATATTCAACTTTAAAAAAAAATAAAAATTAGATTTCATTGATCTAGTAAATTTGAATAAATTGAAGGAATTTAAGATTCATATAAAGTTGAATAAATTGAATGAATTTTAATACATTAAAGTAATTTAAAATTCAAATGAATTTTAATAATTTGCAGAAATTCACGTCCCTCCTGAATTTTAATAAATTGTAATAATTCAGGATTCAAATCAATTTGATACATTGAAGGAATTACAAATTCAAGTTAATTTAAACAAATTCAAGATTCATTTGAATTTGAATAAATTGAAAGAATTCGGTCAATTAATTAATTTTGAATTCAAAAGAATTTAAGAGTTGAATTAAAATTCAATCATTCAACTAAATTGAAGAAACTTGAGGTAAAATTAGTGAAATTCAACTGATTATGAATTAATTCAATTGATTTAATACTAATAATGCAAATGAATACACATTAATACAAATGAATTGATGTTAATAAAAATGTAACCAATTTATTTATAAATGGATTCTACTGACTGTAAAGTCAATTCTGATGATCGACATAATCAAAGTAAGTTCAACTAATTCAAAAAGAAGTTTATTTAATTCAAAGCGAATTCCACTGAAAACGCAACATATTAAACTGATTTCCAAATGAAATAAACTAAATGCAGATTAGTTCTACTAAATATTAAATCAACTCCACTCAGAGAAAAGTCTACTAATCAAAGTAAAATTTACTAATTGTAAGCGAATTGCCGAATGCTGAATTTAACAATTTTTCATTTACAGTGTTTAGAGATTTATCTATTTTGGTTGAAAATTCAACTAGTTTTGTTTGAAAATTCATCTATCTTTGGGAGAAAATTCCATTCAGCTACCGTCGGTAGAGACAACGCTGGGCCACCCGGAGTAATGTTAACCACCCTATAACTTTGTCAAAAATAGTTGCATAAATTAGTTCTAAAATATAATTCTACTTCTACACAGAAAAACAGTGAGATTATTTTTGTTGCAACTCAAAAGAACACCGAATCAGCGTACTTTTGAGGATCCGATTTTTTCTGTGTATGTTTGATCCTCTGAAAAGAACTAATAAAATTAACTTGTTTGACAAAGTTATAAGGCGACTAACGTTGTTGCATACAACTTCAACTAATGTTTTTGATGTTTGTTCTACCAGAAATTAAAAATTAAATTTAGACTCCACACAAAATAAATGGGAAATGGACTGTTGGTGGATTTTACTCACACCCATTTATTTTGTAGTTTATGAAACAAGAAGAAATTTCCCAAAAGGACTTGGACCAATTATGACTAGATTTTTATCGGGGTCATATGGTGTTTAGGTTTTAAAAACAAATATAACACTGCATCTAATTTTACTAAATTATTAAAATAAAAAAATATCCTTATAATGAAGAATTAATTTATGATAAACTCCACGCGAGAATGAGTGGAGTCTTCTGGGAAAGAAAACAAGGAACTGAACCATCGTCGAAATTAAATTAACATAATCGATAACATATAACCTTGCGAAGGTCTTGTATAATAACGAAGAAAAAA
>CAKNWW010321757.1:0-16052 GCA_932074435.1 Andricus kollari | reverse complement strand
TCTTCATGACAAAATGCATTAGATATTTCATTCCTTAACAATCTTAAATATTTTAGAATAGAATAATGTTAATAGGATGCTTTGTTCAATAAAAAATCATGAGGCACATGGTTAACCTATTTGCGTTTCATCCCTGAGTTTGAATTCTGAGACGTGTGATTACAGGACGTGTAATGTCAAACAACAATAAAACATTGATTGTGCTTGTTCAGAAGAATAAATTAAAAAGTCCTTTGGAGGCATTATTCACTATGACTCCCTTTAAAGATGTGTTTGGTTACACTTGATATATTTTCCCGAAAAGTGTCCAATTTACCTGGAGCGTGTAATGACACATAATAAAAATACGCTAAGGTTTAACACGTTTTATGTTAGTTTAAGGGTAAATATTTTAAATTTTACCATTGATTCATACACAGATGTGTTACTTTGACTTATTTATTGAAGAATTTCATTGATACTGATCAAAATAACAAAAAAAAATCGTCAAAAACTCATCATAATGTCATTACACGTCCCAGGAAAAAAATTAGGGGGAAACTTTTCAACTCAAAATTCTCTTATCTTTAAGTGCGACAAAATGAAAATCGATATGCAAGAATAATAGTTTTTGAGACATACTTTTTAGAGGTACAAGTGAAAAATTATATTTTATTACCCTTGGTTTCGAAAATCCTTCTCAAACTTAGCAATTTGTAGGTGGAGAACAAGGAAAGGGCATTTTTTCAAGTATTTAATGCTTGTTTAATATATTTTTCAGGTAGAAAAATCTGTGTTGGTCTTATGCTTTCGGTCCGTGTTATTAAAACAATTAATTTTACCAAATTATAAAGCAATTCAATAAATATTCACAAAGATATTACACGGGGAAGCAAAAGTGACCTTTATGTGGAGAATGACCCATATAAATAGTGATGATTTCTGTGAATCTAAAAAGACTTATATTTATTTGTGTGTTAACAAGTCATAATGTATTTATGTTTATTTTTTTTTAACATATTATATCTAAATTATTATTATTTCTGTTTGTCAATATATATTATTATATTATTAATATGTATTTATTATTATATTTTCTAATTTTAAAAAAGAATAAATCATTTTTATAAACGAAATTCATTCCTAATTTATGCTGTACTTATTGAAATATATATCAATTTTTGAATAATTTGAATAAAAATCGTATTTCTAAGATATCTTGAAAAAAGGATCAGATCAGATTTTGGGAGGGTGATTTTCTAGCATCTAGAGTCATTACGAAGAGATCCCAGCAGTTTTTTTTTAGCTACATATCAGGCAAACTTTTTTTCCGTATATAAACACCGTGAGCAGCTTCTCTTAATTAAAGACAATTTTTTCATTCATATTTTCAAATATTTTTCTCGTCTCTTTACATTCTTTGTAGCATAGAGATTTTTTTAGGATCCTTTAGATTGACCTCAAAGAATAATTGCAAAACAATTGTAGGTAATTTTTTTCACACTATCGTCCAGATTTTAAACGATATAAGAAGCGTACGTTTGTGAATATAGTTTTACATTACGTTTGATTTATTGAACAATGTAAACATTTAAAAAATGTGCTTAAATAAATAAGTATAGGTAATGCGAAAATTTCTAGCTCTTACTAAATTGAGAGTTTAAAGTTGAATGTAAAAATACTCAAAATAAAAATCTGACCTTTAAATAAAGCCTCTACATAAATTCTGAAATAGATCTCTCAATTTAAAAATCCTCATCTCGATATGAAAATGGAGATTTTACGAAAAGATGGTTTATTTGTGGTCACATTTTATATTAATGGGGCAGGAAGTAGATTGTATATCGATTCCTTTACATATATTAAATTTGAATCCCGTGTTGAATGAGGCTTGAATGATATCCAATTATATCTATATACCTAACATTGAAACAGAGCTTTTGAAGCAGTGGAGAATGATATTCTAGTGTCTGACAGCACCGGTCTGTAACTACTTTCATATATACCCTTTAAAGATCAGAGGGTTGCATTGAGAGACTCTTTGAATAGTGCCCTCCTTTTTAAAACGTCCTCCGGGTAACAAAGCGCTATTAGTATGAAAAAAGTGTTTCAAATCTAAATCTTTCTTTACCGTCTTCAGATTCTTCCCATTTAGTCGTTTTTTCGATTAATTAGTCTGAGCTTTCTTTATTTCATACACGATTTCGTTCCTTTGTTTTCATTTAAGTTGCTTTTTAATTTAAATATTTCACAGAAAAACTAATTTCGACCTTCTTTTTTTTGCATTTTGAGATAACCCCCAGAATTTTTACCAGAATCACTTTTTACCCTTTGTTTTTTGTAATTCTATTTTGTAATTAAGAACATTCCGAAATTTATTCTCGTGATGAATTTGGAATTTAGGGTGGCCATTGAACCGGGAAAACATCGCGAAGTGACAGTGAATTATTTTTGGCCACGAATTTTTCTTCATTTTTAATAATAAAAAATCAGGTTTTTTTCACTGGGAAACTTGTTTGACATAAAATGTATCCCATTGGAAATTTTCATTTTTTAATGTTTTTATTTTAAATGCTCTGAAGACTTAAGTTTTAAAATTGTAATTATCATGAAAAAGTTTTAAACCCGTCATTAAGTCAGCAAGTTTTTTCTGAGATAGGAGTAATATTCTGTAAACTAATTTTAATAACTAAATAATTTTTAAACTCGTCTTAAAGGGGAATAATTGTAGCGAAATACAGAAAATAAAAATAATAATCAACTTTAGAAGTTATTTTTTTTTTGCTTCAATCACTCAAAATTTTGACACTCTAATATTATCAAATAGATTATACATTTGTAAGGCTTATACCATATTGTTGATTGATCTGTGCTTCAAGTTTACAATTTTAAAGCTTGAAAATATTGGTCAATTCTGAGCTTTTCAAATTTGAGATTGTTCAATCTCGACTGTTTCGAGATTTAAATTGGTTAATTTTATCATTTTTTCTGTTGATATTTTCAATTTTAAATAGTTAAATTCCGTAGTATATTCCAATTTCAAGTTATTCCATTTCATACATTTGAAAACTTTAATAAGAATTTCTTCCCTTTGAAAACTTTACATCGTTCAGTTAAAAATTGTACAATTTCAAATTCATTTTTATTTTTCAAATTTTTAAATCGGCATGATTAGTTTCCATTAAAAATGTTATGAAATATATTTCTGACATAAATCATTATTATTTAGTTGTATTAAATAAGGAAGAAGGAGGGCCTATAAGGTCACTTTAAAATTGGCTCAAAATGGCTAAAATCACTTAGACCCTTGAAAGTAATATTTAGTCGATTCCAATGTGCATATGGTCACATAACTGAAGAATGACTATTTCTATGATTTTTGGGTTCAAAAGAAGATACATGTACTACACAAAGAGAAAATCCAAGTGCTTCGATTTAGATTGGAATCGACTGAATATTACTTCCAATGGCCGTAAAAAGTAATTTGATCTATTTTGGGCACGTTTCAGAGAGTAATTGTACATCATAACTATATGCAAGTATAGTCTACGACCTAATTAAGAAATTAATTAATTATTTCAAGGACTCTAGCGAGGCTGTCAAACTGACATTCTTCAACAAAGAAACCTTGATTATGGAATGCAGAGAATTCGATTTAATTAAATTTGACTGGAAAATGGAAACATGGTCTTCTTCCTTATTAATCTGATCATTCTGAACCAATAGAAGTTATTCGACATTTTTAATCTTATACTCTCTGAAAGTCGCAGGTGGATCATAAAACCCTTTTATTAAAAATCGGGAATCAAAAC
The DNA here is from genome assembly GCA_932074435.1 of Andricus kollari. Classification (NCBI taxonomy): domain Eukaryota; kingdom Metazoa; phylum Arthropoda; class Insecta; order Hymenoptera; family Cynipidae; genus Andricus; species Andricus kollari. The sequence continues at coordinate 12,261 of CAKNWW010321757.1, read as the reverse complement.
GTGTCATATCTAAAGTGTAAAACCTAAAATCTGAAATTGAAATTCAGTTAAAAAATTAAAAATGCATAAATTCCTTATCTGAAATGGCTGAACTTAGTTCCTCGGGAGAGCTTAAAGGGTGACTGTGAAGTTTAGGTTCACTTGAAGATATTCAAAGTTTCTTGATTAATTCATCCTGAAGGGGGCACTTTGTACAGGCTATATTCCGGATCTAAGGAGAGCCTTTGGATCTTACGATTTAGCTCAAGTGCTCACAATATTAAAATATAAAGAAAATTTTTGTTCTTTCTTTCATGATGCAAAAAATGCCACAGGTGTTTAGATGCAACTGGGACTGAATGACTCTTCAAAACTTCAAAGTGACTGCGTGGCTTCATATATATATATATATATTTAATGTCGCTGTATCAGTTTTAATGTAACTGAATATTCGAGGAAAAATTTAGTTTCAAGTTTTCAATGTGTGCTATAAAATACTGATTTTGTCCCCTCTTGATTATTTTTCACATTCTCATTATGCATAAAATATATCAAGTCAGTGTGGCCACGAAACTTATTTTTCAAAATTTCCTGATATTTTCCGAAACAATTTTTCATTTTCGCTGATCACTAATATTGAAAGACCAGCATTTTAATCTTGTAACATCAAAAAAAAATCTTTTATAAATGGAATAGAAAAATCACAGATTAATTTTTCAAATTTATTTCAAACAATAAATTGTATTTTCAACTTACAAAAATGAATTTTTATCCAAACGGTCGAAATTCCAACCAAAAAGATTAAACTTAAATCTAAAACAGCTGCATTTTCAAGCAAATAATTAAATTTTTTAGAAGAAAGTTGAATTTTCAACAAAAAAAGATGAATTTTCAAACCAAGAGTATGAATTTTTGTCTTGATAAACGAATTTTCAACAAAACAGTTGAATTTTCAACCTAAAAAGCAGAATTTTTAACATAAAATGTAATACATGATGTTTCAACAAACAGAAAAAAAACGAATTTTCAACAAAATAGCTAAATTTTCAATCAACGAGTTGAATTTGTAACAAAATAATTGAATTTATTGCCAAATATTTGAATATATTTAGCCTAAAAAGATCAATCCTGAACAAAAAACGTAATAGTTGATATTTCAATGTACAAGAAAAAAACAAATTGCCTACAAAATAACTCAATTTTCCACCAAAGAGTTGCATTTTCAACAAAATAGTTGAATTTTTAACCAAACAGTAGAATTTTCAACCTGCAAAGATGAATTCTTAATAAAAAATGTAATAAATGATATTTAAACAAAAAATGTAATTTCTACCAAAATAATTGAATTTCAAAACCGAAAAGGCGGTAAAAAAAATTTATTTTCAACAAAAAGGAAAACCCATTTTCAATCAAATATTTGAATTTTCAACTAAACTTTATGAATTTAATGACTAAACAGTGGCATTTTTAACCAAAAAGGGGAAATTTGATAGCAAGCAGATTAGTTTTCTACCAAAAAATGCGAATATTAAACTAAAAAAGATCCTTTCTTAACCAAAAATGAAAAAGTTACATTTTCAGTTTGAAAAATTAATTTAAAAAAAGGATTGAATTGAAATTGAAATGAAAGGTTGAATTTTCAGGCAAGAAAGATTTCAGTTGAATTGTCAACACCAAAATATGAGTTTTTAACAAAAAGTTAATTTTACACCAAAATAGTGGAATTTTCAACCAACTGCTCAAAAAGAAAAAAAAATATAAGCTGGATATATTACTAATAAAAATATGATATCAGGCTGGCCCCAAAACTTCATTTTAAAAATTCCCTTAATTCTCCCTGACCAATTTTTCATTTTTCCTGATTATCAATATTCAAAGACCATTAATAATTCCAAAATAAAGAAATTTCATATTAAAATTTAAAAAATCTTAATTTATTACCCTTGAAAGTTATTTAGAGTGTCTCTTAAAGAAATTCCATGACTTTTCCCTGATTTTCAGGTTTTCCGTGATTTTCAGGTTTTCCGTGACCTACGCACAACCTGTAAGATGATACGACACTGCTTTGAGAGAAAACTAAAAGAATACAAAAAATTGACTTTAGAATTATATTAAAATTTAATACATAATAACAATAATAATAATAATGTATGAATGAAGTTTGGTCTTGATGGATGAAGGCAAGGCTTGCGGGAGGAAAGTTTTGTGAAAAGTTAGGGTGATATATCATTGTAATTATTTTCTGTTTCAGGATCGCCCGCGGATAATGCGGACAGTTTAGAGGTGGGCGACGAGATCCTCGAGGTCAACGGTCGTACCCTGGAGGATGCGACTCATTCTGAAGTGACTCAATACATCCATCAGGTGATTTATTATAGAATATGATACATTATTTTTACCCCTTCTTTGAAAGTCATATTTTCCATATGAAATTTTTCATTTCATTTAAATATCAATAGTTTTCGAGAATAATGGGAAAAACAAGTTTTTTATGTCATACTTCGACTCTTTTTTCAAAGTGTGTACATCTGAGCAGTGAGCACACTATCGAAACTCAAACATTTAATTTATTACCTTAAAATACAACTTTAGAAAAAATATGGTAACTGGGGTACAATGAAGTGAACATAATCCTCCATTATTTTCTGTATCTTATACTAATTTTTATAATAATTTATATTTTGAATTATGAATTTTTAAGAAATAAGTACCATGTAAGTTATTTTATTTTTCAGTGCATCAAATCAAGGACAATATGCCTTCGAGTAAAAAGAAAAAAAAGTGGCAACATGATGGGTAAGTTTCGTTCAAAATGAAAACTTTTTATAGGAAAAGAACACGAAATAAAGAAAAGTACTCAAGAAGAGAGATTAATTATAATTAGGAAAAAAAATTGCAAATTTTTTTCATATTGGATTTAAATTCGGCATTAAATAAACATTTTCTACTCAGTTTAAAGATATGTTGGTGCCACTTTTTAAATTTAAAGTAATCTCTATATTCAAGCTACGTCATGATTTTTCTCTATTTCTGGGTATTGATCTATAAACCAATGTGATTGAGAGTTTAATTAAATAAGTTATTTCTTCGCTCACTACAAGTTTTTACTCTTCGGTTAAACCCTGAATCAAGTAAAGTGATTGATAGACTGGGATTTATCCAAGAAGAAATATCGAGTTTAGGGGAGAGCTGTTGAAGTCTTTAGTAATTAAGTTTATTGGCAGATTTTTTCGACATTTTAATTAGAGTGATAAGAATTTTTTGGATAGAAAGACTAGATTAAGTAACGAGTGTTAATATCATTTATAGAATAACAAAGGTTCATATTTTTTTATAAACGGAAGATTTTAACGTTGCGAACTTTAAGTCTATAGAATAGTTCGTACGATTCCATAATTAAATTGTACGGTTTTAATTTAAAGTTTTAAATTATTAAACTTTGCAAAGCCTTTTATTTCATTGTTGTGACCATGCTTCTAAAATTGTTTGATTGGAATTTTATAAATTTCACAATATAGAAATAGTAGCGTTTGAATTTGAAAAATTTTAAACCGGACACTTCATTACTACATAATTTTATTTAAAATTGAAAACCCTAATGTTTGAACGCTTTTTAATTTAAGTTGTTTAACATTTTTTATATTGGTGACTTAAAATTTAAAGGTGTACATTTCCGAATATATCTACAATTTGGAACTATATGAATGATTTTAATTTAGTATTGTACAATTCTGAGTGCCTTTAGTTTAAAATTGATAAATTGCTAATGTTGTTTAGGGTTACTGTTCTCAAATTGAATCATTCAAGATTATGGAATGGTATCTTAAATTGAAAGTTTTAAAGTTGAAGAGTTGAAATGATATCAAAAGCAAATATTTCGATGTGAACAGTTTTAATTTTAAGATGTTTAAATTTCCAGTATATACTACCTCCATTTAGTATGTGGACACCCATTTTTCGGAATTGAACATTTTTGTTAATTTTTGGATTGCTAATTTTATTAATTCAAAGTTTACAATTTTTTACCTAAATGGATTGAAAACTATCTCAATTCTGAATAAAGTAAGCGCAGGATGAAGTCATTTTGACAATTCTCCATCTCACAGGAAGTACCTCTTCACGAAAACCTCACCCTCGTTTTAGCTAGAAAGTAGTAACGTCTTCAAACCCCAGGAATGCGCTAATACAGATCCAACTTTTTAATATCCCACTTAAACATAAAGTCCGTTACACTAAATTGCAAAGCGCACGTCTCAGTTCCATAATATCTCAGGAGCCATACCTTCACTTGTCTTCACTTCTGAATTCTAACCGTTTTAAAGTTCAAAGTTTCAAACCGTGTAACGTAACTCTTAACTTAACGCATTCAAACTTCATAGCGCCGTTTCCTCGGGCATGTTCGCGACTCCTCGTGCCTCTCCGGAGCTCAGGTTCGCCAGGTAAATACCCCAGGTGATCAGGAGTAGGAGGTGGAGAGGCCTCCGCGAGAGGAGGCAGAGAATGCAACCTTCGAATCTACCCGGTGGTACCTACGACCGGTAGTGTGGAATCGTCGATCGTACTGGTCACCGCGTACCGGTACCAACCACGTCTTCCTCGTCTATGTACATTCATTGTACATCGTCCCCACAAATTATCGTAGTCCCTCCACAATAACAAGAATTATAATAACCGTTCTGTGCAGCTTGACAAGAACAGCTGAGTTCGTTCAGCCGTGTAGTCACCAGGTGGGAGTGAAAGCAAGCCTTTGGACGAGGAACCAGACACACGCGAGTCCAAGATCACGTATTACCTACGTGGTACCGAAGCACCGTAACCGTGTTGTGGTCCCTCTTTCAGATGATCTCCATTGGTCAGAAGAACGCCCAGCTTCTTGGGTTCTTGGATTGTCTTTGAAGAGATCAATAACCTGGGAAAGGTTTGATCTGGAAAGGTTCGACTTGGTGATAACTTAGTGATAATCAGCCTAGTGAAACCACAGGTGTGACTCGTTATTGGAAAGATAGGAACGAGTTAAGCTGACAAGTTAAAACAAAAAATTTACAAGAAGGAGTTAAACTGACGAGGAAGAGTGTTATACGTGTCTGTGACGTGTCGCGAGCTCGGAAGCGTGCCACTGTCGCGAGTAGGTCGCGATTAATTCGCGCAACTTCCACACGCTTGGTACGTGTTTCGACCAACTTGACACATTGGCTAAAGTCTATAGGACACAGTCTGTGGAGTTACGGAGTATAGTTGCTGGTACTTATGTATGGATATTTGATAACAAGCTGGAACCGGGTTCTGCTGATGGATTAGGTGTGACCCCATAGAGATAAAGGATCATCTATTAATAACTAAAGGAGCTAGTACTGTGCGATGCTTGTTACTCTTTAATGAGTTTATTAGCATTCAAGATTTAGTATTCAATGTTCAATATTCAGTATTCTGGAAAGTGTTCATCGCTATTCTTGAAAGTGATTTTAAATCCTTGATTACCTGCTTGTTTCCTCCATTTGTTGATTACAAGTCAGGGTTTCCTGGAAGATAGGTTCTGGATCTTAGAGGAGACTATGTGGGTGATGATGTAATAGAGAGGACGTAAGAGAGGTCCAAAGAAATATAAAAAGGGTGTAAACTGGTTTGAAGCGAGTCTTGTGTTGCTGTTGAGCTGGGCACTATCAGATAATTGAAGGTGGTTTGAACTTTGGTTTTTATTAGGGAAAAGAGTTAGAAAATAGAGGCAGGAATGTAGTCGGAGAATATAATCAGGAAATGGAATAAGGGAATAGAATTCTTGATGGTATAAAAGATTGATGTTGTTATTGATGGTATATTTTGTCTCAAAATATAGTCTAATATTGATTTATATAGTTTTGAATGATATCAAAATGATACAGTAACAGCAAGAAAAACAAAAGGATAATAATAAATTAATAGAAGCATTCAAGATAACCATTATAATTATTATTAGAATATAAAAGTATTTGAGTACATTTTTATTGAAGTAAAGTCTGTAAGAAGTTAATAATGTTGGTTATTATGTTAAAAGATGTTTTAAGAATTGATAAGTACAGGATGAAAAAGATTTTGATCTTGATGTTATTGATCTTGAAAATGATTTTGGTACTTAGAAATTACATCAGTTTTTTTTTCTTTCCTCTTTTTGTTATATTTTGGATCTCGTGCTATTGTTTTGTATCGTCTTCTATTATATCATTCGATATTATCTGTACTGACATTTAATCATTTTCTACAGTCTTTTGCAATCTCTTATCATCTATAAAAGATAATTATATACTTGGGGATAGAAATAATTATTGTCTGTAGTCAGTATTTAAAAGCAGTGAAAATTAAATAGAGATTTATATACTTTTGTATTGCCTGATTGGCATTTTTTTTTTAAATAATAACTGACATTCATGATTATAGTGATATGTTCTCAATTATATATTCTATATTGAGCTGTTCTTGATATCAAAACTCCGTAGGGGAGAAGCGGGTAATGCGGCGCGCGTAACATATATCAATCGGTAGATAGAAAAATGTATTCAATAATGTAATGGAAAAATATTTAACACGTAAATCAATATCTGAGCTTTGCTTTACTTATATGAAAAATTGAATCTCTATTAATTAAAATACTTAATTATTAAGACTTTCAAAAAAGTTCACGTGCGTTAACTTACAATACCAGTGGGGTAATGCGGCACGCAATATTAATTTTACCTGTGTGAAAATTACAAATCATTTTCTTCCAATAGAACGCACAATTTCAGTAAAATCAGATTTCTATATTCATTTGCAGTTTGAAAAAATAAATTTGAGGTTCTATTTTGGGAGCGATTACCATCCAAAGCTGTGAACATACAAGATTCAACATTTTGACATTTTACCATTAAAATGGTCGTCCGCGCCGCATTGCCCGCTTGTGCATGGTACTGAAACAAGACTTTTATGTGCAGATATTAACTAACTTTGCCTATTTGTGACACATGAAATCCTTTGGAATTGTCAGAAGATCAATATTAACAAAGTTTTAATACATTTGGACCAAAATATTGTAAGCTTCAATGATTTTTTCGATGCTGTCATAATAGACGAGAAACGCCCAACACAAACTTTTCAACTTAAAAATTAAGCAATTATCTTAAATAGCCTAATTTTATTACTATTTTATATTGCATTAATAATTGCATATACTGAACCAAACCTCACTCGTTGATAATAGGTAGATTTTTTTTAAATCCACCGCACCGCATTTCCCGCCGCGCCGCTTTACCCGCTTCTCCCCTGCATAAATTATTTCATAGATATCCATTTATTATCTAGGTGCGTCATAAAGTAACAAAAATTTACGCAGAAAAATAAATTGTATACTTCTCTGGATTAGAAGAATATTTTTTCAAACTGAAACTTCCTGAGGAGTCCGAAGAACTGAAAAAATTATTTCCAGGTCTCTAAATAGACACCGAGAAACAAGAAAGTCGCTTTTATATTGCCGTAGGCGACAAGAGAATTCTTTTGAATCTCAACCTTCCGAGGACTCCAGAAAGTTCGCTTTTACGGTAGATCCCTATGGATAAAGAAGTTTCTAAAGTTCTAAATTCATCCCCTAAGCCCAAAGGAAGTTTAAATAATCACTTTCAAACCGAGAAATCGGTAAATGTAATTTATTGTAATTTTCTGGTGTAATGTTAGGAAATTAGCAAACGAGATAGGTTTATTTTTTCAAATGTTTTGCAGATTTATAGATTTGAATTCAAAAAAATTACTTAAACAGTAATAAATTATGTTCTAGTGGTGTTCACTGTAAAATGCCAATCCTCAAAAGTACGCCAAATTCGGTGTAGTTTTGAGTTGTAACATCACAGAAAAAACTGGGAGTAAGAAAAGTTGCAGGTAACGTGCGAAGTGGGGTAACTGCGACTGGGGTAAACTCACCGTACTGAATCGCAGATATCTCTGGCGGACTCCGCTAAAGACAGCACGTTACAGGTCCGTAATCACGGATAGTTTATTTCAGTTGGAAGTAATCAGCTAACTATTACCCTGCTTGAACGATTACCTGCAACACTTCGTACCCCCAATTTTGTCTGTGACTTTTGACACATGAAAATAAATGAAAACACTATGCATCTTTCTGGAGCAGGTTTCATCACTGAAAAAACCTTGATTTTAATTTCTATTTACCAATTTTATATTATGCATGTGCACAAGGTTGTGGGTATGCTTGTGTGGTCCCTCATCTCTCTTCACCGACATAGATATGTGTTTATGTTTGGGTAAAAGTGGCGCCCTGGGTTCCTTCTGTATAGTTGTCTTTCGGCGAATATAGAAATATCTTCCAGAATAAGAATTCTGAAGGTTTAAAAATGCTATAACAACTAATTTTTCAGTAGTTAAGCACACAACCATCCATATCATTGAAGATAATTGCCATCGTCAACTGAAATCCAAACCCCAATTTCGAAGATATATGATATCCATCAAGAGAATTTTCCGCAAGAAGATGGTCATTGAAGATTACTATGAAGATGATCTAATTTAAAAATGATCTATAGATTTCATCCAAACACCACTGGTGATATTAACCCTAATCCGTCAGCAGCAATGCCAATCTTTTTTTGAAGATCAAGAACCATAGTTTATATCTTACAGGCATATAATATGGATGTTCTTCCGAAATCTTGTAGATGTAAAAAGCATGTCCTTTTTATCAGACTAGGCATGGTTCCAGCTGAAGATTCAGCTCCTCTCAGCTAAACTGGAGCTATAGATTTTAGCCAAAACGCTTTTGTTCACTTGTTGATTTAGAAGTGTGGTTCCTGGAGTGACATGATGATGGTATTGGTGATGCTGTGTTAAGTCGTGTGGGCGCGTGTCCGTGCGGGAATAATGCGAATGTTTTCCCGATGAAGAGTAATGATCGTACGGTGCATGGTGCGTGTCGTGCGTTATCCAATGGGCGTACAACATACATGTGGGGCCCCAGGTTCTGCAGGATGTGACGCTGGGGGCTTCTGAGTGGAACTGAGGTGGAAGAGGAAGAGGAGGAACAGGAAGAAGAAGAGGAAGCAGAGGTAACGATGAGGAGGTGATGCCGGAACGAACAGTGACCGCTTGTTTTCACCATTTTTCGCAAACATTCCTCCATTTAAAACCCCGTTGCATTTCCCCCTTCATTCATTGTGACCTAGGATTAAAAATCTGCAGCAATTTTTTACAACATTTTCTACATTTAGGTTTATAGGCCCATATGAATGTCTTTAGTAGGGTAGCAAATGTATAATAATCGTCCGGAGATGATTATTTTCCGTTACCTCTAAGATCTTTTTTAAAACTTGGCATGAAATTCACCGTGAAGCACAAGAAATGCAAGTCCTTTAAATCGTAAAGCTTCAAAATTAAATAACTTTCAAATAAGTAGGTTTCGAAATTGAGCAATTTTGAATTTTAAAATGTTCTTGAAGTGTTCAAATAAGATCTAAACATCTATAGAGAAATCGTCCAAAAAATAACGTGCGAAATGATTATGCAAATCACATTGCTCTTGCGGGATTAAAATCAGATTAGAAGTATTTATATTTATGCAATCAAGAATATGACCTCTTACACAGTTGCATAACAATCACAACATGATATCTATATTGCACAAGAATAATTAAGATTCAGTATCAATTACTTAATTGATGTTAATAATACTTAAATCTTGTAATATACTAATATACCTTTAATTTAGATTAAATAACAGATCTTAGAAATTCCATAATTTATAGGAAATATTTACCCAAATAGATTTAAACTTGACATTTACAATAAACTGGATAAATATACATACGAAACAATCCAAATTTCATGTGTATTAAAATTTCAATAATTAAGAAGAACATTTGTAATGAATGGCATAGGAAATAATTTCGTGATTACTGAAGTTTAATTATCACATAAGCCGCTCGTCATACATGTTCCCGGCTATGAAATCTATAAAACGGGGTACGTCTGAGAAGCATTCATACTTAAATCAATTATGTTCAATATCTAGAGGTTTTTACCCACTTCACTGTAAAAAAAAGTATAATTTCAAGGCTAGTTTTCAGTATTGAAACAGTCCTCCAAAAATATAATCTCGGGTAAGTCCAATCTAATGCCACTTTATTTTGATGCCACTAAACGACGTTTTAGTCCAACTTTTTTGGATCAAAACAGGACTGAAGTGTGACTCAAATTTCAATGACGTAACATAGCACATGGGAAGTTCGTGAACTGTCACTGTAACCTTGTTCGTGTTGTTTTGAGGGTTATATGGCTTTCGTCATGAAAATGGCCCGTAGGAGTTTTATACTGGTGTTTTTATGTTTGTATATCACATTAATTATGCCGAAGTGTATCGCTCCGGGGTGCAAATGAGGCTACAAAAGAGAACTCCGAGAACCCGAATGTGAAACAATTAATATTTTCTTGGTTCCGGAAGACCCAGCTATTAAATATTTGTGGCAAAAAGCTTTGATTTGGAAAAATTTTACGATGAAAGCTGGCCAGTTAATTTACAGTAAGCATTTTTTATCCCCGCGAAAAAAGCCTAAAAGGACCTGCTATAACTATTTTGAGAAAGGTAAATAATTATATATTTACAGTAAAATCTAAATCACAATTTACATATCAAACAAAAGTCCATTCTTTTTTATTCAATAAACTATATTTATTAGGTATTTTCACTTACAACCCTTTTAAAAAAAGTAACATTAATTTAAGATTTTAGTCGCCTGAATTGTTAAAGAAGAAAATTTGAGGTTAGTATCATACATTTTGTAGCCTTATAATTTAATCCTGAAAGTCACGTTACTTTTTTTGTATCCTAATCAAGTAGAACATTGACTAGATTAACTTGGTACTTGCACTTGCTGAGGGGAAAACAAACCGAATTTTTTTGAAACTAGTAGTAAGTGAAAATAACTAATAATACAGTTTATTGAATAAAAAAGAATTTACTTTTGTATTATTTGTAAATTGTGATTTCGAATTTACAGTAAATATATAATTATTGACCTTTAACAAAATAGTGCCATCGGGTCCTTGTAGGATTTTCTCGCAAAGAATATTTTCCTTTAAAAAATGTTTACTGTAAACGAACTGGCAGCTTTCACGGTAAAATATTTCAGAATTAAAGCTTTTTGACATAAAGCTTTAATAACTGGGTCTTTCGGAACGACGGGAACATTAATTTTTTTCATATTCGGGATCTTCGGATTCTCCGAGTTCACTTTTGTAACCTGATTTGCATCCCGGAGCGATACACATCGGCATAATTAATGTGATAAACATAAAAACACTATTAGAAAACTCCACCGAGCCATTTTCATAACCATTGTTTAATGTAATACATTACAGGAGAAATCTCTATAGATATATAAATAGAAATTCTTAAATTTAAATGCAGAAATTTCGAAATTAGATAAAAAAAATTAAAGGGTTTTTAATTTTTAATTTTCAAAATTAATAACTCTAATTTTAAACTATGTAGAATTCAAAGTTCTTCAATTTTGAAGAGTTATAATTGAAAATTCTAAAAATTTTGAAATATAGGAATACAAATTATTCAAATTTTACGATTTATATTTTAAAGGTATGTCATTTGGCAAGAAAATCACAGAATTTTTGTTTTCAAAACCTAAAACCTGCAGAACGCTTAATTATAAATTGTCCAAGCCAAAACTCTTCAATTTCAAAGGTTTACAATTTAAATTTCCATAACTTTGAAGAGTTACAATGGAAAACTGTTCAATTCAAATTGAAATGAATAAAAAAAGTTCTATGAATCTTTTAAAATTTTCTAAAATATTTCAAATCCTTTGATATCTTTTGAAATACCTTGAAACTTTTTAAATCTCTTGAAAGTGCCTGCAAATTTTTTACAATAACCTAAAATATTTCAAATCCTTCGAAATCCCATTAAATTACTGGAATCCATTAAAAATTTCTTTGTAATCTTCCAAAATAACCTAAAATATTTCAAATCCATTCGAATCTTTAAAAATATTTTAAAGATGTGAAAAATGTCAAGAAATTTGAAAAAATACTTTGAATGTTTCAAATCCTTTCATTTTTTAATTCTCAATTGATGCTCAGGATCAATTAAATAAAAACTTTTAAAAAATCCAAAAAAAAATTCATTGAATTTCAATTTCATGATTGAACGTGATCTTACAGGCTTCAGAGAAGCATCATGTTATTAAATATTTATTATTCTGCCTTCTTCTATTTAAAACATAAAACTTTCTTACAAATTTTCCTATGTATTTA